>JAINUG010000919.1:0-42732 GCA_029706075.1 Aldrovandia affinis | reverse complement strand
TTGAGAAAGTTTTCTTGTTTCGTTTGGTTTTCGTGTGTTTCGAGGCCTAATGCCTGCCTTGTTGGCTAATGTACAGGTGTCAAGAAATAAATGGATAAATAAATGTTCAAACATATAAATAAATAAATAAATAAATAAATGAATAAATAAAAGAAATCCTGGTATAAGGGGAGTTTGTTGTTTTTGTGGTTGTTTGTATTGTTTGTTTTGTTTTTGTTTGGTTTTGGTTTTCAGTTGCATGTATACTAAGTTTAGATTAAATAGAAGCACCTGGAAAGTTAATGGTGCTGTTTTTGGTTGGGTTGTTCAGGATGTTAAAGATACAGTTTCGCTGATGTACAGCATAAGTATGAAAAATGTCCTGTAAAAGTATAAGCATAAAAATAAAATAAATACAAAAAAAAAAAATCTGTTCTTATCAGTTTAATATCTGATATGTCCCCATCGTGACTACATATTAAAACGGATTTTAGAACGGGAGTCTGAAAAGGAGCTTGCTCCGTCCGCTCCACGATTGACCCTGGCAGTGTATCAGGAACAGTGCACTTCTTCCTTTGTGTCCAAAAACAGTCTGTGTGTGTGGTGTGTGTGTGTGTGTGTGTGTGTGTGTGTGTGTGTGTGTGTGGTGTGGTGTGGTGTGTTGTGGTGTGGGTGTGGTGTGGTGTGGTGTGGTGTGTGTGAGTGAGTTAGTGAGTTTGAGTGAGTGAGTTTGATGTTGTGTTTGATGTTGCTTTTTAATTCTGCAGCATCACAGGCACAATGGAATGGAACGGAATGGAAACAGAGCCACGTGCCCTGTGTGTGGAGGTGAATGGGTGGCTGCTTGAGGCGGAACACACTGGCTGGGATGGGGACAGTGAACGTGGCTGGGGACAGGGACAGGGACAGGGCCATCGACAGGGCCATCCTGCCGTCCCTGTGGGTGGGGGTCCTAAAATAAGGCCAGAGGGGGCAGTATGCGGTGCTCGCTTCTGGCCTTTTGGCAAAAATCAAAGACGAGGAAGATGACTGCCTCATCCCAGGATGGTGGACTGCGGCCTTCAGGCGCGGATGAAGAACCCGATAAGATTTGCCAGGAATGGATGATAAAGTAGGAAGAGGTCCACGTTGGAGTTTTTGTTGATAAAATGGTGAAGGTTTTTTTAAAGTTAACCCTTAAAGATATTTACTGCATGCAGGATTTTATAGTATCACAGGGGTGTATTGATTTATCCTTCTATACGGAATCTGCGGTGCTTGCATGTTATGATTTTATACACGGCCAAGCGGGATGACCCTGTGTTTGAGGGAGTTCGAGTAGAGCTTCTCCATGCACAGGGCTTCAGGGACGCTGACCGTGCACATGTACAACCCGTTTGTGTCTGAGCAAGACATTTTGTGCTTTCTCAGCAAATATGTTGAGAAGGTGGAGAAGCAAACAGGGAGAAGCTCCTGAATAAGTTTGGGTTTTGGACCGGGAAGCGGCGTTCAACGTCCGCTGGCGAAAACCGGGGAGGTATAAATTATACCTATCCCCAGGAGCTTCTCCATTGAAGTGACAAGGGGTTTTTGTATTTCCCTGGGCAGCCAACGTACTGCAGAAAGTGCAGTCGGACCGGGCATACCAAAGAGGTGTGCCAGGCCGACATGACTCGATGTAAGTATTGCACGTCGGCTGAGCATGCGAGCAAAGATTGCAAGGCTCCTAAACTTTGCAGTCTGTGCGAGAGGAAGGACACCTTTTTAGGGCCTGTACCTTGAGAAAAAATCCTTTGCTGAATTGTTTGCTCAGGAACAGGCTCCTAACGACCATGCGGTCGAGCACCTGGTGCCTCCTGGGGTGAGGAACCCTCAGGTGGCTGCCATCTTGATCGGCCAACTAGTGACTCCTGGGGTGCACATCGCCCTCTGGTGGCTCGGAGGTGGTAGTGGCAGTGCCAGCCCCGGGTGTAAAACCAGGGGCGGATGTTGCTCTTGGGATGGCTTCAGGTCCCGGGCAGGCTCCTAAAGCTGCTCGGGCCTCCCCCTCAGGCACGCCTGCAGCTGTGGCCCAGACATCGGCCACAGCGTTTGTGTCGCTTCCAAGTACTGTTCTCCCCTCCTCCCCCATCACCGCCCCCTCTCCCACCACCACCCTCCCCTCCGCTCCCAGCACTACCCTCACTTCCTCCCCTATCACTACCCCTATTACCCCCTCTGTTTCCGCACTTCCCCCCCCCCCCACCACTACACCTCTTCCAGAGGCCGGGTCCGTTCCTGTACTGGCATCCGCGCCCATGCAGGTTCTGGCGGTCCCCATCATTAAGTGGATACCAAAGACGCGGGGTAATATAACTACGTACGAAGCCAAAGGCATTAGGACTCGGTCACGGGGCCCTGTCCTGACACCGCCCCGGCTCCAGGCTCCTGCTTCCCACCCTGCCCCTGCGGCAGGTTTTTCCTCTGTTTCTGCCCAGGCTCCTGCTCCCGCTCCCAGGCCTGTTCCAGTGGCGTACCCGTTCCCTGCTATTGACCGGCCTCCAACTCCTGACGACTACATGGTTTATGACCAGTTCACTCTTCCACCCCCGCAACCGGCCATAGTCCCGGCCCTGGACTGGATCGCCCTACCTGGGGACTCCGGGCCATTTAAGTTCGGAGCTAGGGGGCGCTGCCCCCCATTCAGATCCCGCTCGGACCCCTCCCAGGAGGCACGTGTGGAGAGCAGCACGGTGGCGTGGAAGCGGCAGCCCCCACAACAGCAGACTTGCAACCCCACTAGAGTGGGGGACACAAAGGAGCCAGAGGAGCTGCAGAGGCCGGCTGGATGACCAGGCCAGTGAAGAAAGAGGCCATTTCCGGCGAGCATGAAGAGGCGAGGACCGAAACAGGCCCCCCGCGATCGATCGACCCAAACCCTTTCAGGCGCTGGCGGGGTCCGGAAGGGGGCTGACTTTTGCACTGGAATGGACATTGAGCTGGCCTAAACAGTCTGTGTGTGTGTGGTGTGTGTGTGGTGTGTGTGTGTGTGTGTGTGTGTGTGTGTGTGTGTGTGTGTGTGTGTGTGTGTGTGGTGTGGTGTGGTGTGTGAGTGAGTGAGTGAGTGAGTGAGTGAGTTTGAGTGAGTGAGTTTGATGTTGTGTTTGATGTTGCTTTTTAATTCTGCAGCATCACAGGTAGTAATGGAATGGAACGAATGGAATGGCAGAGCCACGTGTGCCCTGTGTGTGGAGGTGTGTGAATGGGTGGCTGCTTGGAGGCGGAACACACTGACTTGGATGGGGACAGTGAACGTGGCTGGGGACAGGGACAGGGACAGGGCCATCGACAGGGCCATCCTGCCGTCCCTGTGGGTTTGGGGGGCCGGGGGGCCGGCGGCCAGAGGGGGGCAGTATGCGGTTATCGCTTCTCGTCCTTTTGGCTAAGATCAGAGAAAACGATGACTACCTCTTCAGCTGAAGGAGGGTTGCCGGCCCAGCGGGCACGGCTTAGAAATACGGTCCGGTTTGATGCAGCAGGAAACAGTGAGAAAAGGAAAGTATTCACTTTGGAATTTTTTGTCAAAGATATTTTGCGGGGGTTATTTGATTTGGATTCAAAATTAGTGTATTGTTTACAGGACTTTTCACAAAGGGTTTTTTTTATTTAACCTTTTTCACCGAGTCGGCTTGCTCCACTTTTTTTGCACGTTACGGTACCCTTCGGTATGCACCTGTTTTGGAGGGGATCACGGTGCAACTACTGTGCCCACAGATGTACCGCCCACTTACGATACACATGTACAATCCTTTTGTGAAGGAGGAGGACATTTTAGTTTATTTGCACCGGTTTTGTGTGGAGGTGAAGGACTCAACAAAAATTAGTGATAAGTTTGGGTTCTGGGGGGGAAAGCGTAGATTCATATTACGCTTTCGGCGCGATGGGAATGGGGTTTTTAGCTACCCTCCTGGTAGCTTTACAATAGGGCCGGATCGGGGTTACCTTCATTTCCCTGGTCAGCCTGACTATTGTAGGCGGTGCGGGGCTACGGGGCATACAAAGGAGGTTTGTGTGTCCAAGAGGTGTCGGCGATGTGGAGAAGAGGGGCACGAGACAAGAGATTGCAAGGCTCCAAAAGTTTGTAGCCATTGCGGCGCGGATGACCACCTGTTCCGAGGCTGCATGGCGAGGAGGAAGACGTTCGCTGAGCTCTTCCAGGTCGGGGGGGAGATGGAGGTCAGCGATCAGGGGCCTCCTGGTGGCCGCGCGCCCTCTGGCGGCAGGGAGGAGGAAGCGCGTGGCGCGACGGGGGCTAAGGCTCTGGATCCCGCTTCGTGGCCTGCTCTGGCTCCGGGATCGGCTTCTGCTCTGGGCCTAACTGCGGATCCGGTCACGGGCGTGGGCCCAGTGGCAGCTCCTGCCCCAGTGGCTTCCGTGGGGACTTCCGGTTCGGCGGATCCTGCTCCGGTTTCGGCTCTGGATCTGCGCTGGCCCTAGTCCGGAGACTGGGTCGGTTCCTGATCCTGCGCTGACCAGTGGCTCACTTGCGGAGTGCGGCTCTGGGAATATCTTGGTTCCCTGGGCCCAGGTCACGGCCACTCCCCCTGCCCCTGCCCCTGGCCCAGCCCCTGCCCCTGCCCCTGCCCCCTGCCCCTACCCCTGGCCCTGCCTCTGGCCCTGGCCCCCTCCCGGTCCCTGGCTCTGCGGGTGCGGATCGGGTGGAGGGATCGGTTGCTGCGGTGTTAGTGAAGACAACCCCCTTACCTGCTGGAGTTGGAGCAGACTTAGCGGGGGGGTCTCTTTTCAACCCCTCGGGTGGCGGCTGTTCTGTCGGGGGAACAAGAACTGGAAACTAATGGGGACTGGGGGGAATCGGAAGATCCCATGGAGGAGACAGACAAAGGGGGGGCGAGGAAGAGGCCCTTGTCCGGGGGTACCGAGTGCCCCAGGGGCTGCAAGCTTCCTTCATCCACTGTCGAGTGTAGCAATAAATTTGATGTACTGGCATCTTTGGGGAGGGAGATGGAGGGGGCAGTTTACTCTCCATGTGATTTGGGTTTTGAGACGGACAGATTGAATCTCCCCACTACACCTCAGCCTGGACTGGGGAAGGGGGAGGTATAAGGGTTTTTTGGTTGTTGTTGTTGTTTGTTCTTTGTTTGAGTGTTCCTGTGCTTTTGTGTTAGCTGTTTAAGTTCTGGGTTATTCTTATGGGTTGTTTGGGTGCTTTAATTACTCTTTATTTTTTGTTGTGGCTATGTTTAAAATAATAACTTTTAACGCACGGGGGCTTAGGAACCCAGTTAAGAGGGCGGCACTGTTCTCCTCGCTCTCCTCCATGCAGGGGGACGTGTTCCTCCTGCAGGAGGTTCATCTGAGGGACGGGGGGGACGTGTCCGCCTTCACACGGGAGTGGGTGTGGGGGCCATCCGAGTGGTCGGTGGGAGGGGTCCACTCGGATGGCGTGGGGATTTTGTTTCGGGGCTTTTCTTTTGTGATTGATGAGGCGGTGGGCTTTATATCTGGAAGGGTGATTTTTGTTGATTTTACTTTTATGTCTGTTAAGTACAGGATAGTTAATGTGTATGCACCCGCCCAGGAAGGTCGCAGGCTGGAGGTTTTTCGGGAGCTTCCAGGGTGCCTCTCGACCTCGCGGTCTCTTATCCTGGGCGGGGATTTTAATGTAAGTTTGGATGGGGGGTGTGGGGGGGCTCGGGCAGGAGAGGAGGGTGGATTACTCCGTCAGGGCTCTAGAGGGGGTGGTGGGAGACTTTAACCTAGCCGATGCGTTCCGGACGGTGCACCCGGGGGACGCTGGTTACACGTGGCGTAACTCCAGGGGGAAAGCAAGCCGCCTGGACTACATTTTCGTGGGAGGGGGGATATGTGGCGTGAAGTGTGTTCTTCTCCCTTCGTGGGCGTCGGACCACGACATGTTACAGGTCTCTCTGCCTACGGACGGGCCGAAGTGGGGGTCAGGCTTCTGGCGGCTTAACATTCTGCTGCTGGAGGCCGAGGCCTTTAAGGCGGCCTTCACGTCCTTGTACAGGTCGGTACGGACCATGAAGTCAATGTATGTATCTGTGGTAGAAGTGGTGGTGGAGGCGGCAAGCGTCGTTTCGCAAACATTCTGCCGGTTTGCCTGCCCTCGGCGCGGCGCGAGATAGGGCAGGGTGACTAAGTGGGCGTCGTCCCTGTCTTATCTCCATGGCTGCCTCAACAGGGGTGAGTACGTGGACTGGGGCCTCTACGAGGGGGCGAAAGAGAGGCTCCGGGGGCTGTTGGAGGCGAGGGCGAAGGCCCTGGCCTTCCAGGGCCGGCTGAGGGAGTTGGAGGAGGGGGAAAAGCCCTCTTCCTACTTCTTTCAGGCCGCTAGGGCGCGGCGGAGTGCACCTGCCTTTGTGGGTCTAAAGCGGCCCGATGGAACCGTGGCTGAGGGCTCGGCGATGTTAGCAGTGGCAGAGGCCTACTATGCTGAGCTCTTCAGCAGGCGGGCCTGTGATCCGGGCGGAGGCTGCCCTCCTGGACTGTGTCTCGGCTCGGCTGGAGAGCGAGGAGGCGCAGTCCATGGAGGCGGACGTGTCACTGGAAGAAGTGAGGGAGGCGCTGCTGTCCCTACGGGACGGCCGGTCGTCCGGGCACGATGGGTTACCTAAGGAGTTTTATAACGCCTTTTGGGAGCTCGTCGGGCCCGACAGGTTTACAGGGCCCTCCTGGAAAGGGGGTCCCTGTCGGCCTCCATGCGGAAGGGTGTGTTGGCGCTCCTCTTTAAGGGGGGCGACAGAACTGACCTGGCAAACTGGCGTCCACTGACCCTGCTAACGGTGGATTATAAGGTGCTTGCAAAAGTACTTGTGATCCGCCTGAGGCGGGTGATGGGGGCGCTGGTGAGTCGGGACCAGACCTGTGGGGTTCCCGGGCGCGGTTGCGCCAGGAACCTGGTCCTCCTGCGGGATGTGCTGGACTGGGTCGAGGATAGACATCTGCCTTTGGCCCTGGTCAGTATTGACCAGGAGAAGGCTTTCGACCGGGTCCAGCACGGGTTCCTGCATGGGGTCCTGAAGCGGATGGGGTTCGGGCCTCGGTTCATCGGCTGGGTGCACACGCTGTACGCGGGAGTGTACAGCTGCGTGCGGGTGAATGGGTTCCTGAGCGGGCCGGTGGAGCAGTTGGGGGGGGTGCGGCAGGGTTGTCCGCTCTCTCCTCTGCTCTACGTCTTGTTCATGGAGCCCTTTGCTGAGCTGGTGCGTCGGGACTCGGGCGTCGACGGGGTGCGGCTGCCGGGGGTGCCCGGCGAGGTTCTGAAGATCCAGCAGTATGCTGATGACACAACTTTGTTTGTGTCGTCCGCACGCTCGCTGGGTCGGATTCGGGCTCTGACCGACCTCTTTGGGGCTGGTACAGGCTCGAAGGTGAACCTTGCCAAGTCCTCGGTGCTGTACTGCGGCTGCTGGAGGGACGACAGAAGTGGCGGTGGGTTTAGTGTGTGCACAGGTGGGCTCAAGATCTTGGGCGTCCGGTTTTTCGCTCGCGATAGCGCGGTGTTGAACTGGGAGGCCAGGCTCAACCTGGTGCGCACCAGACTGGGAGTCTGGACCCGCCGTCAGGTGTCACTGACTGGTAGGGTCGTGGTGGTGCGGTCAGTGCTCATGCCTCTCCTCATCCACCTGGCGTACGTGTTCCCGGTCCCTGCTCGTACCAAGCTCGCCCTTACGAGGCTGGTTTTCCGGTTCTTGTGGGGCGGTGGGTACGAGTACGTGCGACGGGAGCTAATGTACATGCCGGTGTCTTGGGGGGGGCGGGGCGTTCCCAGGATCCCGTTGAAGCTGGATGTGCTGCACGCTTGTTTTGTGAGTAGGATTTTCCTCGAGAGGGCGCCGCACAGGTGCTATTACTTCGCCAGGTTTTACCTGGCGGGGTTCTTTAGGCGCCTGGTGGCGCTCTCTCACGTGGTGCCACGTTCGGAGACTCCGTCCCCGGCTTACAGGTCGGTCATGCGGTTCCTGGGCCAGTGTCCTTTGCCCGTTACGCGGGAGGAGGCCACTGACCACAGGGCCCTGTACGCCAGGCTGGCGTCCCGGCAGGTCGTGACCCCGTCCGGACTACCCGCAGGGGTGGTCTGGAGTAGGGTGAGCGGCGGCGGGGCGCCGGGTGCCGTGCGTGACCTGCAATGGCGATGTGCTCTGGGCCGTTTGCCGGTGCGGGAGACCCTGCATCGGCACGGATGCACTGCCAGCCCCTTGTGTCCCAGGGGGTGTGGGGCACCGGAAACGGTGTCTCACGTCTTCTGGGACTGTCCGTTCGCGGGGGAGTTCTGGACCTTGGTCCTGGGCCTCCTGCGGAGGGTTGGGCCTGGACACGTTCTGTCGCGGGATGGGGTGGTCTATCGTCGCGGCCTGGGGTTCCTGCCGTCGGTGACCTCGGGTGTCCTATGGGACGTGTTGGGCTACGCGAAGTGGGCTTTATGGGAAGATAGGATGGAAGTGGTAGGGAAAAGAGTACGGGTTTTGCTGCCAGCGCAAATATTTTACCGGTTCCGTGGGAGAGTGGCAGGACGGATACGGGTGGACGGGGTGGTGCATGGGAAGGAGTGGGTGTTGGGTAGGTGGGGGTTACTGGGATGGGTGTTTGTAAGTTGATGGTTGGGGGAACATGGTTTTGTGGCATTAACACAGATTTAAGAATTAAAACAATGGGAAGTTAATTAACGACTGTAGGTCTTGATTGTTTGGTTTCTGTACTTTGTGTAAATGTATGTAAGATGTTGTTAAAATGTGTTGGAATTATTGGTTGTGTTTGGAATAGGATGCTTTAGTTCGAATCTGTTTAAAGATAAAGACTTGATTTAAGCTGTGAGAAATGTAATAGAAACATCATGTTTGCTTACTTTGCTAATCTAGTATGTTTTATGGTTAGTATGATTGTCATGTTTTGGGGATGTGAAGGATGGTTTGTTTCGTGATATAGGCTTATGGCTTGTATGGCTTTCTGTTATTGGTTGTGTTTGGAATAGGATGATTTAGTTCGAATCTGTTTGATTCGTTATTGTGATGTGGTTTGTGATAAAGTGTATCGTGTTATGGTTTGTTGCGGTGGAAAAATTTTTCAATAAAAAAAAAAAAAAAAAAAAAAAAAAAAAAAATCTGTTCTTATCAGTTTAATATCTGATATGTCCCCCATCGGGGGACTACATATTAAACGGATTTTTAGAACGGGGAGTCGGAAAAGGAGCTTGCTCCGTCCGCTCCACGCATTGACCCTGTATGGCAGTGTATCAGGGAACAGTGCACCTCTCTTCCTTTGTGTCCAAAAACAGTCTGTGTGTGTGTGGTGTGTGTGTGGTGTGTGTGTGTGTGTGGTGTGGTGTGGTGTGTGTCTCGACGGGATCACCACCTTATCGTGGTGGGGCACTTTGCGCGTCTCCATGACCCCTAGAGCTATGTCGGCGGGAGTCTCGTACTCCTGGCAGGGCTACCCAAGCCGAACTGGTCGAAGGGTAGAGGCCAGACTAAGAGTGATCCCTCAAGTCCTCAACGGCGGAGCAGGCGGAAGATGGTAGCAGTGAGAAGCACCACAATGGCTGCAAAGGCGGAAGAAGGCTAAGGGAGCACCCCCCGACAGAAAAGCAAGCTGGTGGCGGCACGCTTTGAGGCGGTTTCAGAAAAAATTGGATTCCCGGCAGCCTCCTGCAGTTGTGAGAAGATGCCGGTCGTCTAGGGTCCCCCTTGCCATTGGAACCATCTCCTCTACAATCAAGTTAGTGGCGTTGGGTAAAGCGCACCCCATGCCACTTTAAAAACCATCAGCGCGCAGGTATCTTCTCTTGCTACCTGAGTCCCCGACCTCAAAAAAGTCTGGCGGCGTTGGAGCGTCCAGTGACGGGGCAGGTCTGAATGAGCTGGAAGCTCTTAGCTGGAACTCTGCACGTCAGCGACACAGGGCTATTTATGGTCGTTAGCAGCTGGGATTGAGTGGCAGCTGTTTCCGGCAGACCCCTGTGTGTCTGAGCAGCCCCTATTTAGGGACCACACTGCTCACCCCAATTGGGGAAAGGCCTAGAAAAGGTGGCCTAAAAATTGCCCACTCATTACTGTACCGGACAGGAAACCGCACCTGTCGGGACATTCCACTACTGCGGTCGAAAAATAAGAAAAACTATACCTTTTAGAATTGTAGCATGGAACATAAGGACACTCCTGGATGCCAGTCGTGGCACAGACAGACCACAGCGCAGAACAGCACTTATTGCCAGCGAGCTGAAGCGCTACAATGTGGATGTGGCAGCACTCAGTGAGACCAGACTCCTTGAGGAAGGTTCCCTCAATGAAGTAGGAGAGGGGGCTACGTTCTTTTGGAAAGGATACCCTGTGGGCGGACAACACCTCCATGGAGTGGGTTTTGCAATCAAGAACAGCCTCCTGCCCAAGCTCACAGAAACACCAGTGGGCATTAGCGAAAGGCTTATGACTCTCCGCATCCCTCTTGCAAAATGCAGATATGTCACCTTGATAAGTGCCTATGCACCAACTTTACCATCTAACGATGAAGAGAAGGAATGCTTCTATCAGGCGCTCGATGACATACTCAGTCACATCCCAAGAAGTGACAAAGTCATTCTGCTAGGGGACTTTAATGCAAGAGTTGGAAAGAAGCACGCAAAACTGGAACGGAGTGATTGGCACCCATGGCATTGGAAAAGTCAACTCCAATGGCATAAGACTTCTTAGTCTTTGCTCGGAACATGATCTTACCATCACCAATACCATTTTCCAACAAAAGAATAAATACAAGGCATCCTGGATGCATCCCAGATCAAACACTGGCACCTGATCGATTATGCGATCGTGAGGAGGAGCTGACCTCAAAGATGTGCTCATTACAAGAGCTATGCGAGGGCAGACTGCTGGACCGACCATCGGATGATTCTGACAAAGATCAGAATGCATGTCCGGCCCCTAGCACGCCAAGGTGGCCCGGGAGGAAACAACTCCACTGTGCCAGACTCTCCAGCAGCGACACCGAAACAACTTCCGTCGCTCCTTAGCTGACAAGCTGGCAGATATTGAACAGCTTGTCAACTCAGAGTCTGGGATGGATGAGAAGTGGACCTCTCTGTCCTCCACCCTCTTTGACACTGCAGCCCAAGCCATTGGCTTCAAAACCAAAAACATCAGGACTGGTTTGACCAGAATGCTGGAGAGATCTCCACCCTCTTGGACAAAATGCACAAGGCACACAGAGCCACCCTGAACAATCCACAATCCCAACTCCTTAAGAAGCAATGGCAAGCCCTTCGTTCTGAGGCCCAAACAACTCTCCGGAACCTGCAAGATGAGTGGTGGATCTCAAAAGCCAATGAAATCCAGACTCATGCAGATAGGAACGATATGCATAGTTTCTATGACGCAGTGAAGACCATCTACGGCCCCAGAAACTGCTCCTGGCACCTGTTAGATCTGCTGACGGAACAACTCTCATCAAGGACCAGGCTCTGATAGTGGAGCGGTGGGCTGAGCATTTCAACACCCTGCTCAACCAGCCCACCCCTGTGGACCTAACTGTCCTTGCAGAGCTCCCTGAACACCCTACCTTGCCAGATCTCGACCTCCCTCCAACCTTCAAAGAAATCCTGCACGCAGTCAAAACCCTTAAAAACAATAAATCCCCTGGACCTGACAGCATCCCAGCTGAAATCCTCAAGGATGGAGGCTACCTCTGTACACGGACACTGCATCTCTACATTTCAGAGGTGTGGAGACGAGAGTGTGTCCCGCAGCAGTGGAAAGATGCCAACATTGTGACCATCTACAAGAACAAAGGAGACAAATCCATCTGCTCCAATAGTAGGGAATCTCTCTGTTGGCCATTGTTGGAAAGGTCTTAGCCAAGGTCATGCTCCGCAGACTCACCTCAGCAATAGCCGAACGGGTCACACCAGAGTCGCAATGCGGTTTTCGAAAGGATAGGGGACAGTCGACATGATCTTTGTAACACGCCAGCTCCAAGAGAAATGCCGGGAACAGCACAAGGACTTGTTCATAGCTTTCGTTGACCTCTCAAAGGCTTTTGACACAGTAAACAGAGACCTACTGTGGAAAGTCCTGAAGAGATTTGGGTGTCCACCCAAGTTTCTCACCATCCTTGGACAGTTCCACTCTGGGATGATGGCCCGAGTGGTAGTGGGGAGGCACAGCTCAGAGCCCTTTGGTGTGGAAACTGGAGTGAGGCAAGGCTGTGTACTGGCTCCAGTTCTCTTCAATATCTTCCTCGTCTGCGTTACATCACTGCTACGTGAGAAGATGGAGAAGCAGGCTGGAGTCACCATCGACTTCAGGCTTGATGGGAACCTGTTTAACATCAGGAGGCTACAGGCAACCACCAAGCTGACCTCGGAGACCATCATCGAGCTACAGTACGCTGATGACTGTGCCCTGGCTGCTCATACACCAGAGGCCCTGCAAAACATCCTAGCAGCAGCTGTAACGGCATACACCAGAATGGGACTGACTATCAACACCCAGAAAACAGAGGTACTCTGTCAGACCAGTGCTGGCCTCCCACAACACCCAATAACCCTCACAGCAGCAGGGCAACAGCTGCTCACTGTGCCCACCTTTAAATACCTGGGAAGCATTATGTCCGACACCTGCGAAATGGATGACGAGATCCAGAACCGCCTCAAACAAGCCTCAGTATCTTTTGGCCGTCTAAGGAGAAGGGTTTTCAGAACAGCAACCTCAAACTCCATACCAAAGTGCTGGTATACAGAGCAGTATGCATCACTGCATTACTGTATGGATGTGAGGCATGGACTATCTACAGCCGTCATCTCAGAAGCCTGGAGACCTTCCATGTTAGATGTCTCCAGAAGATCCTTGGCATCACATGGCAGGACAGAGTGCCGCACACAGAGGTGCTGGAGAGGGCAGGCAGCTGCAGCGTGGAGTCCATCCTGACCCAACATCAACTCAGGTGGTTGGGGCATGTCATTCGAATGCCCAGCCACAGACTCCCACGTAAAATCCTCTATGGCCAGTTACATCTTGGCCAACGCAGTGCTGGTGGGCAGAAGAAGCGGTTCAAAGACCAAATGAAGACCACCCTGAAGAGATGCCAGATCAACCCCTCTTCACTGGAGGAACTTGCTTCCTGCCGAGACCTCTGGCGCTCTCACTCCTCACAGGGAGTGGAGTATATGGAGGAACAGCGCACACAACACTGTGCAGCAAAGCGTGCGAAGAGGCATGCTCGCAAAGCCACCCCTGCTCCCCCCAGCACCCCCTTCACATGCCTGGTCTGCAACCGCAGCTGTGGATCCAGAATCGGACTATTCAGCCACCAGAAGACTCATAAATAAGAGAAGATGGTCATCATCGAATCGATGGACAACCATAAGCAAGCAAGCAAGCAAGGTGTGTGTGTGTGTGTGTGTGTGGTGTGGTGTGTGAGTGAGTGAGTGATTGAGTGAGTGAGTGAGTGAGTTTGAGTGAGTGAGTTTGATGTTGTGTTTGATGTTGCTTTTTAATTCTGCAGCATCACAGGTGGCCAATGGAATGGAACGGAATGGAATGGCAGAGCCACGTGTGCCCTGTGTGTGGAGGTGTGAATGGGTGGCTGCTTGGAGGCGGAACACACTGACTTGGATGGGGACAGTGAACGTGGCTGGGGACAGGGACAGGGACAGGGCCATCGACAGGGCCATCCTGCCATCCCTGTGGGTTTGGGGGGCCGGGGGGCCGGTGGCCAGAGGGGGGCAGTATGCGGTTATCGCTTCTCGTCCTTTTGGCTAAGATCAAAAACGGGTAAGATGATGACTGCCTCATCTTCGGATGGAGGATTACCGGCCAAATGGGCGCGGATTAAGAATACGGTGCGTATCAATTTGGGAGTGGATAAAGAGGTAAGAAGGAGGTTTACACTTGATTTTCTTATCTTAGAAATGTTGCAGAAGACATATAAACCCGCCCTCTCCTCAGACAGCACAGAGTCAGACCCCCCCTCCGACTGGTCCAAAGTAAAAGGGAGAAAACGGAAAATTAAACAAAAACACCAATATGTCAATAAACCAGAAATGCCTACTCCCACCGTACCTAGCAATAGCCCTCAACCTCTCCCTTCATCAAAACCCATCCAGACAGTCTCAGACCCCCCAAACAACCACAATAATCCAAAAGCCTAAAATAACCCCCGCTCTAAAAATCACAATCCCCAACAAAAGCCCCCCAACAGATGGTCACAGTAATGCACCCGACCTTAACCTGCCCCAGTGGATACTGGCCGCTTCTGGTCCTCGGACACCCCCCGGACAGGGAACCAAAAGATCCACCCCAAGGGCCCTCCGCCTCTGGACAAAAGGGGGCCCCAGGGCCAAAATCCATCGGCCCTGTCTCTCCAGGGCGGACCTTGCCAGGCGGTGGTAGGGGAGAACAGGTGAGCAGACCTATCCAGGGGGCGGAGAGGCGCCCAGCAAAACCAGATACGGTCATTGACCGTTTAAACCAAATATGCAAAGACATCCGTCAACAGCAATAAATCTGGTTCATGCCCATCCCTGTAATAATTTACCTTTCCCCGTATTTTATTTTTTTTCATGGCAATTACAATCACAACAATCAACACCCGTAGCATTAAAGATCCCACCAAACGGCATGCAGTTTTCTCCATCCTGCAACAGCTGCCCTCAGACGTCATCCTCCTACAGGAGTGTGGGATTCCCTTCCGCTCCATGGATGACAGTCTGAGGGAGGGATGGAGGAGGGAGACTCTCTCTGGTCGGGTTCCAATGTATCGCGAGCTGACGGGGTCGGGCACGTTGATCAACAACCCCTATGTCAGAATAACATCATCTGACATAGTAGAGAGTGGGCGAATCCTCGTCACCGACCTCGGCGTCGGGGTTCCCCACTCCGGGTGATCAACGTGTATGGCCCTAACAGCCCGGCCGGGAGGGCCTCCCTATTTAAAAAAATCAGATCGCTTATCACCCCACATACGCCGGTGGTCGTGGGGGGAGACTTCAACTGTGCCCTTAGGGATGAAGACCGCAGCAGACCAAGGAGGGACAAATCCAGCAGGGAGCTGCGGTCCATCATAGAAGATTTCTCCTCCATGACGCCGGGGTGCCTCTCCCCCTCAATACACATGGGTGAGTTCCTCTGGCGCCTCCTTCTCCAGAATTGACATGTTTTTGCTCTCTTCAGGCCTGAGAGTGCGCTCCTATAGCATCGGAGCAGTGCACTTCTCAGACCACCACAGGGTGACCGTGTCCTTGGACTGGGAGAAGACCATCACGGTGGGTAGGGGTCCGTGGAGGATGAATACCAGCCATCTCCAGGACCCCAAAGTGCGCCTCTCCTTCTCGAGACGATACCTGGAGTGGGTCACACTAAAACCCCTTTTGACTCCCGATAGAGTGGTGGGAGATGGTGAAGGATCGGGTGCGGGCTACTTCCGGGCAGTCGGACGGAGGAAGGCAAAGGAAAGGAGGGCAGCTTACAACCACCACAATGCTGCCCTCCAAAGACTGAGCCTCCTCCAGGCCCGAGGCTTGGAGGTCAGTACGGAGGTGGCCCAGACTAAACAGCATCTCTCTGCCCTCTGTCGGGAGGAGCGGAAAAAATACATCTTCCGCTCCAAACTCCAGGGTCTCGAGGAGGACGAGAAATGCACTCGCCACTTCTTCCGCAAGGCACGGTCAAGGAAAACCGACATTCTCTCCTGTATAATAACGCAGGGGTGGTGGTGTCTGAAGAGGCAGAGGTCCAGGAGGTGGCCAGGAGTTCTACCTGGGTCTGTATGCCAGCAGGCCCACGGATGGGGCTCTCATGGACACCTTCCTGGACGGCCTGGACAGACGCCTGGAGGAACAGAGCATGGAGGGGAGCTGAGCGCCGAGGAACTCACCCGGGCCGTGCGCTCCCTTAACCTACATAAAGCTCCTGGTCCTGACGGAATCCCAGCTGAGTTCTATCAGGCCTTCTGGGATCTCCTGAAGGACGACGTGGCGGATGTCTTCAGAGCGGCTTTCAGGGAGGGGGCGGCTGGGTGACTCGCTGCGACAGAGCTCAGTGGCCCTTGTCCCAAAGAAGGGGACCTGAAGGACCTCCGGAACTGGCGGCCGATCAACCTCCTCTCAGTGGATTATAAGATCATGGCCAAATCACTGATGAGGAGGTTCCAAGACCTGCTACCAGCGGTGATCGGCCGCAACCAAACATGCAGTGTACCTGGGAGGTCCATAAATGAAAATCTGCTCCTCGTGAGGGATATAATCATCCACTCCGGGAGCGCAGGTCCCCTTTAGGCCTTCTCAGCCTTGATCAGGAGAAGGCCTTTGACAGGGTTAGCCATGTGTGCCTGGAGAGGGTGCTAGAGAGGTTTAACTTCCCAAATCCCCTCCGGCGCTGGACCAGAATGTGTTTGCGTGACATCTCGGGCAGAGTGGTTGTCAACAAGCACCTCTCTGCCCCATTTAACATCAGGTCCGGCGTCAGGCAGGGGTGCCCTCTAGCGTCCCTCCTGTACGTCATCTACCTCGAGCCGTTTCTGCAGGCCATCCGGCGAAACAAAGACATCAGGGGATACCTACTGCCGGTGGGCAGTGGGGAGCGGCAGGGGTGATGGCGTACATGGACGACATCACCATCGTTAGCACAGATAGTCGTTCCATCACCACCGCTACAAAGGTGGTGGACGACTTCTGTGCGGCCACAGGCGCCCTGGTCAACCGGGGCAAGAGTGAACTGTACCTGTCGCCGTCATGGAGTGAGTCACTAACCTGTTCTTTCCCTGTACGCACAGAAGGCATAAAGCTCCTGGGGGTCACCTTCCAGAACGACGGGGGAGGGAACCGGAGCTGGGGAGGAGGCCCTCCGCCACGTCCAGAAAAAAATCGGGAGCTGGAGCACACGGCCCCTGACAATGACGGGTAAGATCCTGGTCCTGAAGGCAATAGTCCTTCCCAGCTTTCTTTACCTAGGGCGAGTGTTTCCCCCGGACAGAGCCACTAGTAAACTTGTGGCCAGAATGGCCTTCCGCTTTGTCTGGGGGAGCAATATGGAGAGACTGGGAAGGACAACCCTGATGAAAGAGGAGGAGAAAGGGGGCAGGGGGGTCCCAGACATAACATCAATAATATTGGCACAGGGTCTGGCCGCACTGGTCCAGAACACCCTGGGGGGGGAGTCGGCCTCTGGTAAATTTGCTAAATACTATGCCACTCCCTTCCTCAGATCTATGGGCCTGTGTGGGCTGAACCACAATGTGCCATATAGCTGGGACCCCCCATATGTATACAGGGCCCTGAGGGATTTTGCCTTTAGGACGGGATTGGTCGGGGCTGGGTTGCCTCGTGGACATACCCAAACATCATGTCCTTTTGAGATCGGGAGAGACCATGACGCTCCCGAGGGGCAACCCAGCCTTGAACCCTGAAATTGTATGGAAAATGCAAATCACAAAACATTAAACAATAAACAGAAAGACATCACATGGATGTCTGCTCATGGCTGTCTCCCCACCAGGTCATTTCTGTTTAGACGGCACTTAACCCTGACCGAGAACTGCCCCCACGGATGCACTGACTCGGAACATGTACACCATCTGTTCTGGGAGTGCTCCGTGGCCAGACGGGTCTGGGGCCTTGTTGTGTCCTCTGTCTCCCAGAACAGGCTCCTGCCGAGATCCTCCCTGACGACTGAGAGGGTCCTATACGGCCCCCGTGAGGGATGTAGGACCCCGGAGCTGCAGCGCCAGTGGAGGATCATTAACACCGTTAAGCAGGTGCTGTGGGAGGCAAGGAACATCAAGGTCTTCCAAAAAATAACAGTGGACCTGTTCACTCTTCGGAGGAGGCTTCAAAACCTCCTCCAGGACGGCGTTTTGGTGGACTTTCTGAAAGACGAGAGAGGGGCAAGGAGGAAGTGGGGGGTGAGCCACTGGAAAGAAGTCATCATATAGCTCACCCCCTCCCAGAGGAGGTGCACTCTGGGCACTCAAGCCCAAGCACGAACCTTTGTTTTTTGTTACTTTTGTTTGTTATTTTTGTTGTTTTGTTTTGTTTTGATTTAAGATTATATGTATTTCCAGTCCTGTCTGTGGTATAATTTAGTCTGTCAGTTTGTTGCCCTTGTCTTGAAACCCTAGTGTTCTCAAATATTGTTTTTGTTTTGTTTACCCCCGTCCAGATGGCATGCCAACCTTAACATGCAAGGTTTTTAAAAAATATATTGTAATGAAGTTTTAAAAACCAATAAAAGAACATTTTACTCGGGCTTCTGCTCCTGCTCCTGCTCCTGCCCCGGTTCCGGCCCCGGCCTCGGACCCTGCCCCGGACCGGGCCCCTGCTTCTACCCCGGTTCCTGCCACTACCAAGGCTCCTGTCCCTGTCCCTCTCCCTGTCCCTGTCCCTGCCTCTTCTCCATCCCAGGTTCCTAGTCCTGCTCCCGCCCCTGCCGCAGTTCCTGTCTCGAGGCCAGTCCCAGCTCCAGGCCCAGTGAAGGCACCAGCCCCAGCTCCTGGCCAGGACGCTCCGGTTGTGCCCTCTGGGCAGCCTTTGTTTGGGCGAGGGAGGGCACGTGCCCCCCCTCCAGTTCCTGCAGCGAATCCCCCCCTGGTGGGGGTGCCTCCCGTTACTGTGCCGGACCCGGAGACCGCAAAGGAGTGGGGAGACACTAAAGACCTGGGAGACGGAACTGAGGGCTGGAATACTAAGCCCGTGCGGAAGAGGCCCCTCTCCGGAGAACACCAGGAGGGCAGGGGCCACAAGGAGGCCCCCTCGATCCCGCTAGACAACCGCTACGGGGCGCTGGCGGGGTCCGAGGAGGGGGCAGAGTTTTGCACGGACATGGACCTGAGTCTGGAATCCCCGCTTCCTTTCCCGGACGGTTGGGTAGCGGAGAACATTTTGGAGGCTGTGGACATGGACCAGACGCCGCATGGCGTGGGGAACGGGGGGCAGGGGCCCCGTAGAAGATTTTCCCGTTGAGTGTATGTGTTTGTCCTCCTTAGTTTTTTGTGTTTCCAGGAATGGTAAAGTTTGTTGTACTATGATGTGTGATTTGTATAGCTGTCCTGCATTGGTTTGCTTTGTGTGGATTCTGTTATGTGACGGAATGTAATGTGATTTCGTGTGTTTGGGGTTGTTTTTTTGTATTATACAACTCAGTATTTAGTTTGCATTTTGCCATGATATGTATTATTTGAAACGATTTCTGTTCTGTGATGAAATGTATCATGTTATGGCTTTATTAATAAAAATATTTTTAAAAAAATCTGTTCTTATCAGTTTAATATCTGATATGTCCCCCATCGGGGGACTACATATTAAACGGATTTTTACAACGGGGAGTCGGAAAAGGAGCTTGCTCCGTCCGCTCCACGCATTGACCCTGTATGGCAGTGTATCAGGGAACAGTGCACCTCTCTTCCTTTGTGTCCAAAAACAGTCTGTGTGTGTGTGGTGTGTGTGTGTGTGTGTGTGTGTGTGTGTGTGTGTGTGTGTGTGTGTGTGTGTGTGTGTGTGTGTGTGTGTGTGTGGTGTGGTGTGGTGTGTGAGTGAGTGAGTGAGTGAGTGAGTGAGTGAGTTTGAGTGAGTGAGTTTGATGTTGTGTTTGATGTTGCTTTTTAATTCTGCAGCATCACAGGTGGCCAATGGAATGGAACGGAATGGAATGGCAGAGCCACGTGTGCCCTGTGTGTGGAGGTGTGAATGGGTGGCTGCTTGGAGGCGGAACACACTGACTTTGATGGGGACAGTGAACGTGGCTGGGGACAGGGACAGGGACAGGGCCATCGACAGGGCCATCCTGCCGTCCCTGTGGGTTTGGGGGGCCGGGGGGCCGGCGGCCAGAGGGGGGCAGTATGCGGTTATCGCTTCTCGGCCTTTTGGCTAAGATCAAGTGACTGCTGCTTGCAGCGGTCCCGGATGGGAGGTCACTCCTGTGTTTTCCGTTCTTGGACGGAATGCACAGGGGTGGCTGAGGAAGATTCGGTAGCGAGGTGAATGTGTATTGTATGAATGTTGTGCTGTCGGATGGGAGGTCACTCCTGTGTGTTCTGTCTCTGGACGGAATACATGGGAGTGGCTGATGAAGACTCGGCAGTACATGTGTGAATGTTGTGTGCGTCATCCTTGGTCCCCCGGGAAACCGGAGGATCGGGGATGGACGCTAATGCTATTGAAAAAAAACATTCTTGTATATGTTTCATGTTATATGTGTTTATGTTATAATCCTGTCTTTGTTCACTGTGTTGTATATAGCACATGGTGTGCCACTCTCCCTTGTTATATGTATTGGTCGTTTTGTATGGTTGCCCTCGATTCTCTGGGTAAAACTGGAGGATCGTGGGCGACTTGTATGACTTGTATGGGATGTATGCGCAGCGGAGGGATTCGATGCCCTTCGTGCGTGATGCTAACCTTGCCCCTCTGGAGATCGTGCCGGAGGGTCGAGGAAGGCGGCATGTATGGTGAACCGTGGTATGGAATGGATGGTGTCTAAGTCGTCCTCGGCTCTCTGGGTAAAACTGGAGGATCGTGGGCGACCCGCATGACGACGCTGCGGAGGGATTGGATGCCCTACGGGTGTTGGATGTATGGTGACGTAGCGTGGGGATTAGATGCCCCTCGTGCGTTAATGAAGGTGCAGCGGAGGGATTGGATGCCCTACGTGTACTGGATTGTTATATGTGTGCTCGGTGTATGTAGCCCTCAACCCTGGGGCTGTTAATCCCAGGGTCGACGGTGATTGGTATGTAGATACATCGATGGGAACGTGTAGTATGTTTTGAATGTTGGGTATGCACATGCACGGAGAAGAGTCTTGTATGGTTGAATGTTTAGGAGCATGGGTGAATCGTTACGTAACTGTTAGACGTTTCGGTTATTTCTAATAAAATAAAAATGTAAAAAAATTTAAAAAAATCTGTTCTTATCAGTTTAATATCTGATATGTCCCCCATCGGGGGACTACATATTAAACGGATTTTTAGAACGGGGAGTCGGAAAAGGAGCTTGCTCCGTCCGCTCCACGCATTGACCCTGTATGGCAGTGTATCAGGGAACAGTGCACCTCTCTTCCTTTGTGTCCAAAAACAGTCTGTGTGTGTGTGGTGTGTGTGTGTGTGTGTGTGTGTGTGTGTGTGTGTGTGTGTGTGTGTGTGTGTGTGGTGTGGTGTGTGAGTGAGTGAGTGAGTGTTTGAGTGAGTGAGTGAGTGAGTGAGTGAGTGAGTGAGTGAGTGAGTTTGAGTGAGTGAGTTTGATGTTGTGTTTGATGTTGCTTTTTAATTCTGCAGCATCACAGGTGGCCAATGGAATGGAACGGAATGGAATGGCAGAGCCACGTGTGCCCTGTGTGTGGAGGTGTGAATGGGTGGCTGCTTGGAGGCGGAACACACTGACTTGGATGGGGACAGTGAACGTGGCTGGGGACAGGGACAGGGACAGGGCCATCGACAGGGCCATCCTGCCGTCCCTGTGGGTTTGGGGGGCCGGGGGGCCGGCGGCCAGAGGGGGGCAGTATGCGGTTATCGCTTCTCGGCCTTTTGGCAAAGATCAAAAGGGTTTTGTGATCATGAACACATCTAAGGATGGTGCTTTACCGGCCTATAGGGCGCGGGTGAAAAATACGATTCGATTTGATGCAGGAGCGGACCAGGAGAAAAGGAAAGTATTCACTCATGATTTTTTTGTAAATAAGGTAATTAAGGGGTTTTTTGACATCGCACCAGCGAGGATTTATTGTTTACAGGACTTTTCGTCACGAGGGTTTTTTGATTTGTCCTTTTTTACGGAGGCCGAGTGCTTCAAGGTCTTCTCCCAGTATGCAGCTGCTAAGGATACCCCTGTGCTGGAGGGAGTAAGGGTGGAGCTCCTCTACGCACAGGGGTGGAGGCCACTTACTATGCATTGTTACAACCCTTTTATCCGTGAGGAGGATATCTACATCTTCCTCAGTCGGTACTGCGAGGAGGTGAAGGACGGGGAGAAGCTCCTGGATCGGGCCGGGTTCTGGAACGGGAGGCGGCGTTTCAACGTTCGTTTCAAGAGGGACTCGGCGGGGGTGAGTGGCTTCGCTCATCCCCCAGGGAGCTTCTTGATCGGGTCGGACAGGGGCTACTTGTTTTACCCTGGGCAGCCGGAGTACTGCCGCAGGTGTAGCAAGTTTGGGCACACTAAGGAAGTGTGCCAGTCCGACAGGTACACCTGTTGGATTTGTGCTTCGGCTGGCCACACCACCAAGGACTGTGTAGCCCCTAAGTCCTGCAGTCTGTGCGGGGCGGAGGGTCATCTGCATCGGGCCTGCCCGCAGAGGAAAAGAACCTTTGCCGAATTGTTTGGTGCAGGGCAGGCCTGTGGAGACCATGCGGTCGGCCATCTGGGGCCTCCTGGGGGTGCAGCGCCCTCTGGGGGCGCGGAGGAGGCGATGCAGGTTCAGGCATCTGAGAGAAATTCTGGAACGGATGGCGCTCCCGGGATCGCCCCCAGGAAGGCTCCAGGCTCCGCTCCTGGCAGGACTGCAGCTGAGGCCCAGCCATCGGTCTCAGCGTCCGGCCCGATACCCGTCCTTCCCTCGGACCCCACCACCAGCACCATCATCATCACCTCCACCTCCACTGCCTCCACACCTACCTCCTCCTTCACTACCATCTCTGCTACCACCACACCCAGCCCTGCTCCTGGTCCTGCTCCTGTTCCCGCGCCCGGCGAGGCTCTGGCTCCTTCCTGTGGAGCGTCGGCTAAGGCTCCGGAGCTCGGCGTGGGTACTGGTTCTGCCCCCTTGGTTCGGCATTGGCTTCTGGCCAAGACCCCCATTCCGCTGCGCCCCGAGGGCAGCAGGGTTTTGGACGGGGGAGGGTTTTCGGTCCCCCGCTCCTGTGCCCGCTTCTCCCCCTGTTTCTGCTCCCGCTGAGGAGAGTGGCGTTGGTGGCGGCGAGGCCTCTTGTTTGGGGGCAGGGGAGGCGGTCTCTGAGGAGGGCCGCTCTGCCCCTATCGCCCAGGATTCAGAGTCCCCAAAGGACTGGGGTAACTCTGAAGATCCTGGGGTAAGCGAGGCAAGCCGGGAATGCTGGTTGGTTGTGCCCGTGAGGGGTCAGCGGAAAAGGCCTCCGTCCGGGGACCCCCCCCCCTTCCCCCCCCTGGGGTCAGGGGTTCTAGGGACCGCTTGGCCTCTCTCCTTTCCCCCTCCCCGGGTGAAATGGAGACAGAGAATGT
Source organism: Aldrovandia affinis (assembly GCA_029706075.1). Taxonomy (NCBI): domain Eukaryota; kingdom Metazoa; phylum Chordata; class Actinopteri; order Notacanthiformes; family Halosauridae; genus Aldrovandia; species Aldrovandia affinis. The sequence continues at coordinate 19,583 of JAINUG010000919.1, read as the reverse complement.
GGTGGTGGATGGCCTTTGGTGCGACAAGGACATGGAAGTGGTCTCCCCGGCCTTGCCCCTGGACTGTAGGGAAGGCGGGTCAGACCAAATGGACTTATCTTTGGGAGGGAAGGGGGGCGGGGGATTTAAGGGATTTAAGCGTTGAGTGGTTGGGGTTGTGGTTTTGGTTTTTGTTTTTGTTTCCTTCCTTTTCACAGTTATAACAGCAAATGTGCGAGGTCTACGGGACCCCGCTAAGCGTGCCGCGGTCTTCTCGTTCCTGAGAGAGATGCGGGTGGATGTGTACCTCCTGCAAGAGGTGCATCTGAGGGACGAGGAGGACGCAGCTGCGTTCACACAAGAGTGGGGGTGGGGCCCGTCGGGGTGGTCTGTGGGTGGGGTTCACGCCGACGGGGTGGGGATTTTGTTTAGGGGTGCCTCCTTTATGGTGGAGGAGGTGGTGAGCACGGTGGCGGGACGGGTGTTGTATGTGGATTTTTTGTTTAAAAGGGCACAGTTTAGGGTGGTGAATGTTTATGCCCCCGCCCAGAGGGCCGCAGGTTGGAGGTTTTTCGGACTTACCCGGATGCCTCTCAACCACGCGGTCCCTGATACTGGGTGGGGATTTCAACGTTAATTTGGACACGGGGGGCGGGCGAGGTGGCATAGATTATTCTGCCAGAGCGCTCGCGGATTTAGTGAGGGACTTCTCCCTGGTCGACGCCTTCAGGGCGACGCACCCGACTGACCCAGGCTTCACGTGGCGTAACTCCAGGGGGGCTGAGAGCCGCCTGGATTACATCTTCATGGGTGGGGGGCTGAGCGGTGTGAAGTGTGTTCTTCTCCCCTCGTGGGCGTCGGACCACGACATGCTGCGAGCCTCCTTGCCCATGGACGGGCCAGAGTGGGGGCGGGGTTTCTAGCGGTTGAACACATCACTGCTGGGTTCCGACGCCTTCATAACATCCTTCACGGGGTTTTACGCTTCGGTCAGGACACTACGGCCCTTGTTCACATCAGTGGTAGAGTGGTGGGAGGCGGCGAAGAACCGCTTTGCAACATTCTGCCGGCGATACGCGGTTGTGGCGCGCCGGCGGGATAGGGCAGAGGTGGCCAGGTGGGTGGCATCTCTGGCTTATCTTCATGGACGTCTCAACCGCGGGGAGCCAGTGGACTGGGCCGTATACGAGGGCGCCAAGGAGCGGCTAAGGGGGCTGCTGGAGGCGAGGGCGAAGGCCCTGGCCTTTCAGGCTCAGCTCCGTGAGCTGGAGGAGGGAGAGAGGCCTACGGCCTACTTCTTTCAGGCTGCAAGGGTGCGTCGGGGCGCCTCCGTCATCGCGGGGTTGAGGAGGGGGGATGGCACCCTGGCTGAAGGGCCGGCAATGTTGACTGTGGCAGAGTCGTACTACGCTGAGCTCTTCAGGCGGCGGGCCTGCGACCCTGCGGCGGAGGCGCGCCTCCTGGACTGTGTCTCGGCTCGGCTGGGGAGCGAGGAGGCACAGGCTATGGAGGCCGATGTGACTCTGGAGGAGGTGCGGAGGGCCGTGTTCTCCACTAGGGGTGGTCGTGCCCCTGGGCATGACGGGCTCCCTGGGGAGTTTTACATCGCCTTCTGGCACCTCCTAGGGGCTGACCTACTGGAGGTCTACAGGGCCCTCCTGGGAGGGGGGGCTCTGTCGGCCTCCATGAGAAAGGGCGTCCTTGTACTCCTTCATAAGGGAGGTGACCGGACGGAGCTGGGGAACTGGCGGCCGCTTACCCTGCTAAACACCGACTACAAGGTGTTGGCAAAGGTGGCGACCGCCCGTCTGAGGCAGGTTATGGGTGGGCTGGTGAGTCAGGACCAGACCTGTGGGGTCCCGGGGCGTTCATGCTCCTGGAACCTCATCCTCCTCCCGGGGCGTGCTGGACTGGGTCGAGGATCGCAATCTGCCTTTGGGCCTGGTCAGCATTGACCAGGAGAAGGCCTTCGACCGGGTCCAGCACGGGTTCCTGTTCGGCGTGTTGGGTCGGATGGGGTTCGGGCCCCGGTTCATTGGCTGGGTTCGCGCGCTGTATGCAGGTGCATACAGCTGCGTTCGAGTGAATGGGTTCCTGAGCGGGCCGGTGGGGCAGTTGGGGGGGGTGCGGCAGGGATGTCCGCTCTCTCCGCTGCTCTACGTCCTGTTCATGGAGCCCTTTGCTGAGCTGGTGCGCCGGGACCCGGGCGTCGACGGGGTTCGGCTCCCGGGGGCGGCGGGTGTGGTCTTGAAGATCCAGCAGTATGCGGACGACACAACTTTGTTTGTGTCGTCAGTCCGGTCGCTGGGTCGCATTCGGGCCCTGACCGACCTTTTTGGGGCGGGAACGGGCTCCAGAGTGAACATGGCTAAGTCCTCTGTCCTATTTTGTGGTAGTTGGATGGAGGATATAGGCGACTCTGGAGGGTTTGCTGTGTGTGAGGACGGACTGAAAATTCTGGGCGTCCGGTTCTGGGCTCGCGGTAGCGCGGCTCAGAACTGGGAGGCCCGACTGGCCCTCGTGCGCAGCAGACTGGGTGTGTGGTCACGCCGGCAGCTGTCGCTGACGGGAAAGGTGGTGGTGGTTAGGTCGGTGCTCCTTCCGCTGCTCCTTCACCTGGCGTATGTCTTCCCGGTTCCGGCTCGTGCTAAGCTCGCCCTGACGAGAGCGGTCTTCCGCTTCTTGTGGGGCGGCAGTTACGAGTACGTGAGCCGGGAGCTGATGTACGCTCCGGTGGCGGGGGGGGGGAGGGGTGTCCCGAGGGTGCCACTGAAGCTGGATGGGCTTTACGCCAGCTTTGCCAGCAAAATAGTTCTGGAGCGGGTGCCTCATAAGTGTTTTTTCCTCGCCAGGTTTTTCCTGGCGGGATTTTTAGGCACTTGGAGCGCTGACGCATGTGGTGCCCCGGGCGGACGTTAGGTCCCGGCCTCTACGAGCAGTGGTGAGGTTTTCCGTCAGTGCCCCCTCTATCTCGCGTGCAGAGGCTCTGGACCACAGGGCCCTGTACCAGAGGCTGGCCGGTCGCCAGGTGGTGGCTCCCACTGGGGTGCCTGCTGGAGTCAGGTGGGGCAGGGTGAGTGGAGGGAGCGCGCCGGTAGCGGTGCGCGACCTCCACTGGCGGTGTGCTCTGGGGCGTTTGCCGGTGCGGGAGGTCCTGCACCGTCACGGTCTTTCTGCGAGCGCTCTGTGCCCCCGGGGGTGTGGGGCTCCGGAAACGGTGCGTCACGCCTTCTGGGGATGCCCCTTCGCAGGGGAGTTTTGGGGGTTGGTGCTCGGCCTTATTAGGAGGGTCGGGCCGGGTTTTGTTTTGTCGGGGGGATGGGGTGGTGTTCAGGAGAGGGTTGGGGTGGTTCCCGCAGTATCCGCTGGCGTGCTCTGGGATGTCCTGGGGTATGCCAAGGGGGTACTGTGGGAGGACAGAATGGTGGTAGTGGGGAAGAGGGTGAGGGTAGTGACCCCTGCCCAACTGTTTTATAAATTTAAAGGGAGAGTGGCACATAGGGTGAAAATGGATGGGGCATTACATGGGAAGGTGTGGGTGCAGAAGAGATGGGTTTTTTTTGGTAGTTTGTTTTACAATTACATTTAAGACACGTCCTTTGTGTACTTATTTCTATTTTATTTTTATTTTCTATTTTTATTTTATTTTTGTTATTTTAATTAATTTAATTTTTATTATAGATGTTGTTAATGTAATGGTTGTATCATTGGACTAGCTTGTGGTTTTTGAAGTTAGCACCTTAGATATGATTTGTGTGTAAATGTAAAGGTGTTGGTGATTGTTATTGTAAAGTGTGTTGTGATGAAATGTATCAAGCTATGGTTTTTTTCAAATAAAATATAAAAAAAAAATCTGTTCTTATCAGTTTAATATCTGATATGTCCCCCATCGGGGGACTACATATTAAACGGATTTTTAGAACGGGGAGTCGGAAAAGGAGCTTGCTCCGTCCGCTCCACGCATTGACCCTGTATGGCAGTGTATCAGGGAACAGTGCACCTCTCTTCCTTTGTGTCCAAAAACAGTCTGTGTGTGTGTGGTGTGTGTGTGTGTGTGTGTGGTGTGGTGTGGTGTGGTGTGTGTGTGTGTGTGTGTGTGTGTGTGTGTGTGTGTGTGGTGTGGTGTGTGTGAGTGGTGAGTGAGTGAGTGAGTGAGTGAGTGAGTTTGAGTGAGTGAGTGAGTTTGAGTGAGTGAGTTTGATGTTGTGTTTGATGTTGCTTTTTAATTCTGCAGCATCACAGGTGGCCAATGGAATGGAACGGAATGGAATGGCAGAGCCACGTGTGCCCTGTGTGTGGAGGTGTGAATGGGTGGCTGCTTGGAGGCGGAACACACTGACTTGGATGGGGACAGTGAACGTGGCTGGGGACAGGGACAGGGACAGGGCCATCGACAGGGCCATCCTGCCGTCCCTGTGGGTTTGGGGGGCCGGGGGCCAGAGGGGGGCAGTATGCGGTTATCGCTTCTCGTCCTTTTGGCTAAGATCAAAGGAGGAAATACGATGGCAAACAAAACCTCATCGAAGGATGGAGGACTACCGGCCTATCGGGCGCGGGTTAAAAATACAATTCGGTTCGACGCAGGAGCAGACCAGGAGAAAAGGAAAGTATTTACATTGGATTTTTTTGTTACTAAGGTGGTTAGGGGTCTTTTCGACATTGCACCGGCAAAGATTTATCGTTTACAGGACTTTTCGTCACGGGGCTTTTTTGATCTTTCTTTTTTCACTGAGGCCGAGTGCTTCAAAGTTTATTCACAATTCACAGCTGCTCAGGATACCCCTGTGCTGGAGGGAGTAAGGGTGGAACTCCTCTATGCACAGGGGTGGAGGCCACTCACTGTGCACTGTTACAACCCTTTCATCCGTGAGGAGGACATCTACATCTTCCTCAGCCGGTACTGCGAGGAGGCGAAGGACGGGGAGAAGCTTCTGGATCGGTACGGGTTTTGGAACGGGAGGCGTAGATTCAACGTCCGCTTCAAAAGGGACCCGTCGGGGGTGAGTGGTTTCGCTCATCCCCCAGGGAGCTTCTCGATCGGGTCGGACAGGGGCTACCTGTTTTACCCTGGGCAGCCGGAGTACTGCCGCAGGTGTAGTAAGATTGGGCACACTAAGGAAGTGTGCCAGGCCGACAGAAACACCTGTTGGATCTGTGCTTCGGCTGACCACACCACCAAGGACTGTGTAGCCCCAAAGTCCTGCAGTCTGTGCGGGCGGAGCCATCTGCATCGGGCCTGCCCGCAGAGAAAAAGAACCTTTGCCGAATTGTTTGGTGCAGGGCAGGCCTGTGGAGACCATGCGGTCGGCCATCTGGGGCCTCCTGGGGTGCAGCGCCCTCTGGGGAGCGGAGGAGGCGATGCAGGTTCAGGCACCAGGAGGAAAATCTGGGACGGATGGCGCTCCTAGGATCGCCCCCAGGAAGGCTCCAGGCTCCGCTCCCGGCACGATTGCAGCTGAGGCCCAGCCAACGGTCTCAGCGTCCGGCCCGGTACCCGTCCTTCCCTCGGACCCCACCACCAGCACCAACATCATCACCTCCACCTCCACTGCCTCCACACCTACCTCCACCTCCACTACCACCTCTGCTACCACCGCACCCAACCCTGCTCCTGGTCCTGCTCCTGTTCCCGCGCCCGGTGAGGCTTCGGTTCCCTCCATCTCAGCGATGACCAAGGCTCCGGATCTCGGCGTGGGTCCTGGTTCTGCTCCCCCCCCTGTTTCGGCATTGGCGTCTGGCCAAGCCCCCCATTCCGCTGCGCCACATGGGCAGCAGGCCTTTGGACGGGGGAGGGTTTTTGGCCTCCCTCCCGCTCCTGGGCCGGGTTCTCCCCCTGTTCCGGTCCCCGCTGAGGAGAGTGGCGTTGGTGGCGGCGAGGCCTCTTGTGTGGGGGCTGGGGCGGCGCTCTCTGAGGGGGGCTGCCCCCCCCCCACCGCCCAGGATCCGGAGACCCCACAGGAGTGGGGAGACTCTAAGGATCCTGGGGGTTCTGGGGATGGCTGGAAAACCGCGAAGCAGCAGCGGAAGAGGCCTCTGTCCGGGGACTCCCCTGGGGCCAGGGATCCAAAGGGCCCCCGAAACCCCCCCCCCACCTCTTCCCTGGATGGTTTCACGACAGACAATCCGTTTTCGCCAATTTCGGATGGCGAAGAGTTTTCCACGGAGATGGACTTCGGTATGGACTTGAATCTGGCCTCCCCGGCCCTGCCCCTGGACTGTAGTGAAAACAAGGCACTACAAATGGATCTATCTCTGGGAGGGGAGGGGGGCGTGGAGGTTCGGGATGGGGTAGGAAACCCCCCCTAAGGGGGATTTAAGTGATTTAAGTGATGAGTGTTTTTTGGTGTTTGTGGGTTTTTTTTTTTTTTCCTCGCCTTCACTGTAATAACTGCCAATGTGCGGGGTCTACGAGACCCCGCTAAGCGTGCCGCGGTCTTCTCGTTCCTGAGAGCCATGCGGGGGGATGTGTACCTCCTGCAAGAGGTGCATCTCAGGGACGAGGAGGACGTGGCTGTGTTCACTCGAGAGTGGGGTGTGGGGTCCGTCGGGGTGGTCTGTGGGTGGGGTCCATGCCGATGGGGTGGGGATTTTATTCAGGGGTGCTTCTTTTGTGGTGGAGGAGGTGGTGAGCACGGTGGCGGGACGGGTGTTGTATGTTGATTTTTTGTTTCAGAAGTCACAGTTTAGGGTGGTGAATGTTTCAGCCCCCGCCCAGAGGGGCCGCAGGTTGGAGGTTTTTCGGGACTTACCCGCATGCCTCTCAACCACGTGGTCCCTGATACTGGGTGGGGATTTCAACGTAACTTTGGACACGGGGCGGGCGAGGGTGGGATTGACTATTCTGCCAGAGCTCGCGGATTTAGTGAGGACTTCTCCCTGGTCGCGCCTTCAGGCGACACACCCGACCGACCCAGGCTTCACGTGGCGTAACTCCAGGGGCTGAGAGCCGCCTGGATTACATCTTCATGGGTGGGGGGCTGAGCGGTGTGAAGTGTGTTCTTCTCCCCTCGTGGGCGTCGGACCACGACATGCTGCGAGCCTCCCTACCCATGGACGGGCCAGAGTGGGGGCGGGGTTTTTGGCGGTTGAATACATCACTGCTGGGTTCCGACGCCTTTGTAACTTCCTTCACGGGTTTTTACGCTTCGGTTAGGACACTACGGCCCCCGTTCACATCAGTGGTATAGTGGTGGGAGGCGGCGAAGAGCCGCTTGCAACATTCTGCCGCGTCTGTGCGGTTGTGGCGCGCCGGCGGCGGGATAGGGCAGGGTGGCCAGGTGGGTGGCATCTCTGGCTTATCTGCATGGACGTCTCAAACCGCGGGGAGCCAGTGGACTGGGCCGTATACGAGGGCGCCAAGGAGCGGCTCAGGGGGCTGCTGGAGGCGAGGGCGAAAGCCCTGGCCTTCCAAGCTCAGCTCCGTGAGCTAGAGGAGGGGGAGAGGCCTACGGCCTACTTCTTCCAGGCTGCAAAGGCGCGTCGGGGCGCCTCCGCTATCGCGGGATTGAGGAGGGTGGATGGAACTCTGGCTGAAGGGCCGGCGATGTTGGCTGTGGCAGAGTCGTACTACGCCGAGCTCTTCAGCCGGCAGGCCTGCGACCCTGCGGCGGAGGCGCGCCTCCTGGACTGTGTCTCGGCTCGGCTAGGGAGCGGGGCGCAGGCAATGGAGGCCGATGTGACTCTGGAGGAGGTGCGGAGGGCCGTGTTCTCCATTAGGGCGGTCGCGCCCCAGGGCATGACGGGCTCCCTGGGGAGTTTTACGCCGCCTTCTGGCACCTCCTGGGGCCTGATCTCCTGGAGGTCTGCAGGACCCTCCTGAAAGGGGGGGCTCTGACGGCCTCCATGAGAAAGGGCGTCCTCGTACTCCTTCACAAGGGAGGTGACCGGACGGAGCTGGGGAACTGGCGGCCGCTCACCTTGCTAAACACCGACTACAAGGTGTTGGCAAAGGTGGCGACCGCCCGTCTGAGGCAGGTTATGGGTGGGCTGGTTAATCAGGACCAGACCTGTGGGGTTCCGGGGCGTTCATGCTCCTGGAACCTCATCCTCCTCCGGGACGTGTTGGACTGGGTCGAGAACGCAATCTGCCTTTGGGCCTGGTCAGTATTGACCAGGAGAAGGCCTTCGACCGGGTCCAGCACGGGTTCCTGTTCGGCGTTTTGGGTCGGATGGGGTTCGGGCCCCGGTTCATTGGCTGGGTTCGCATGCTGTATGCGGGAGCGTACAGCTGCGTGCGGGTGAATGGGTTCCTGAGCGGGCCGGTGGAGCAGTTGGGGGGGGTGCGACAAGGCTGTCCACTCTCTCCTCTGCTCTACGTCCTGTTCATGGAGCCCTTTGCTGAGCTGGTGCGCCGGGACCCGGGCGTCGACGGTGTTCGGCTCCCGGGGGTGGCGGGCGAGGTCCTGAAGATCCAGCAGTACGAGGACGACACAACGTTGTTTGTGTCGTCTGGCCGGTCGCTGGGTCGCATACGGGCCCTGACCGACCTTTTTGGGGCGGGAACGGGCTCCAGAGTGAACATGGCTAAGTCCTCTGTCCTATTTTGTGGCAGATGGACGGAGGACATAGGCGACTCTGGAGGTTTGCTGTGTGTGAGGGAGGACTGAAAATCCTGGGCGTCCGGTTCTGGCCTCGCGGCAGCGCGGCTCAGAACTGGGAGGCCCGACTGGCCCTCGTGCGCAGCAGACTGGGTGTGTGGTCACGCCGGCAGCTGTTGCTGACGGGAAAGGTGGTGGTGGTTAGGTCGGTGCTCCTCCCGTTGCTCCTCCACCTGGCGTATGTCTTCCCGGTTCGGCTCGTGCCAAGCTTGCCCTGACGAGCGGTTTTCCGCTTCTTGTGGGGCGGCAGGTACGCAGTACGTGAGCCGGGGAGTTGATGTACGCTCGGTGGCGGGGGAGGGGTGTCCCGAGGGTGCCACTGAAGCTGGATGGGCTTTACGCCAGTTTTGCCAGTAAAACAGTTCTGGAGCGGGCGCCTCACAAGTGCTTTTTCCTCGCCAGGTTTTACCTGGCGGGATTTTTTAGGCACTTGGAGGCGCTGGCGCATGTGGTGCCCCCGGGCGGATGTTAGGTCCCGGCCTACGAGGCGGTGGTGAGGTTTTCCGTCAGTGCCCCCCCTCTATCTCGCGTGCGAGGCTCTGGACCACAGGGCCTTGTACGCGAGGCTGGCCGGTCGCCAGGTGGTCTCTCCCTCTGGGGTGCCTGCTGGAGTCAGGTGGGGCAGGGTGAGTGGAGGTGGGGCGCCGGCAGCGGTGCGCGACCTCCACTGGCGGTGTGCTCTGGGGCGTTTGCCGGTGCGAGAGGTCCTGCACCGACATGGTTGTTCTGCGAGCGCTCTGTGCCCCCGGGGGTGTGGGGCTCCGGAAACGGTGCCTCACGCTTTCTGGGGATGCCCCTTCGCAGGGGAGTTCTGGGAGTTAGTGCTCGGCCTTCTTAGGAGGGTCGGGCCGGGTTTTGTTTTGTCGGGGGATGGGGTGGTGTTCAGGAGAGGGTTGGGGGTGGTTCCTGCAGTATCCGCTGGCGTGCTCTGGGATGTCCTGGGGTACGCCAAGTGGGCACTGTGGGAAGACAGAATGGTGGTGGTAGGGAAGAGGGTGAGGGTAGTGACCCCTGCCCAACTGTTTTTCAAATTTAAAGGGAGAGTGGCACATAGGGTGAAAATGGAAGAGGCGTTACACGGGAAGATTTGGTTGCGGAAGAGATGGGGGTATTTGGGTAGTTTGTTTTATAATTACATTTAAGTCACAAATTGAGGTCTCAGTTAATATTTCCTTATTTAAATTTATTTATTTATTTTCTGGTGTTGTTAATGTAATGTTTGTTTAGTTGACTAGTTTCTGGCTTCTCCAGTGAACTGAAATGTTATATGTTATTATTTGATTAGGATCTGGTTGATTTGTTATTGTGAAGTGTTTTGGTGATGAAATGTATCATGTTATGGTTTTTTATAATAAAATATAAAAAAAAATCTGTTCTTATCAGTTTAATATCTGATATGTCCCCCATCGGGGGACTACATATTAAACGGATTTTTAGAACGGGGAGTCGGAAAAGGAGCTTGCTCCGTCCGCTCCACGCATTGACCCTGTATGGCAGTGTATCAGGGAACAGTGCACCTCTCTTCCTTTGTGTCCAAAAACAGTCTGTGTGTGTGTGTGGTGTGTGTGGTGTGTGTGTGGTGTGTGGTGTGTGTGTGTGTGTGTGTGTGTGGTGTGGTGTGGTGTGGTGTGTGAGTGAGTGAGTTTGAGTGAGTGAGTTTGAGTGAGTGAGTGAGTGAGTGAGTTTGAGTGAGTGAGTTTGATGTTGTGTTTGATGTTGCTTTTTAATTCTGCAGCATCACAGGTGGCCAATGGAATGGAACGGAATGGAATGGCAGAGCCACGTGTGCCCTGTGTGTGGAGGTGTGAATGGGTGGCTGCTTGGAGGCGGAACACACTGACTTGGATAGGGACAGTGAACGTGGCTGGGGACAGGGGACAGGGACAGGGCCATCGACAGGGCCATCCTGCCGTCCCTGTGGGTTTGGGGGGCCGGGGGCCGGCGGCAGGGAGCAGTATGCGGTTATCAACTTCTCGGCCTTTTGGCTAAGATTAAGTGTATGCATCTTACCTTGGGTGGTGGGTGAGACGATGTGGATGTCACCTGTTATGTTGGTGGTAGGTTGAGCGATTCAGCAATTACGTGGCCCTTGGCCTCAAGGTAACTTGTTCAGGATGGTCACTTGGTGGGCCAGCATCGTGGCCTTACATGGCCTCCGGGTAGCTTGTTCCGGATGAACGTGGGTGGGCCAGCGTCGTGGCCATGGCCTCGGGTAACATTCGGATGGTCATGGGTTCACAACGTCAGACCGGACCATCGGCGGCCTCTGGGTAAAAACCAGCAGGGGGTGGTGGGGGTAACGTCCGAATACCGTAGCTGCGTCGTCTGCGGCCTTCTGGGTAGCTCCAGGAGGTGCGTGGGCGGCGTGTGTATGTGCTGCGTTGCCTGCGGCCTTCTGGGTAAAACCAGGCGTGGTAGCGCGTATGGCATGGGGATGCGCTGCCCCTCTGCCTTCTGGTGACAGAGCATTGATTGGCGATATATATGATATATTTGTCACTATGTGTAATGTTGTTTTGTATGTGTAATAAGGTTAGAGACTCAGCCATAGCACGGCGTGAAAAAAAATCTCTGTTCTTATCAGTTTAATATCTGATATGTCCCCATCGAGGACTACATAATGTGATTTTTAAGCAGTCGGAAGGAGCTTGCTCCGTCGCTCAACATTGACCCTGGCGGTGTATCAGGGAACAGTCACCTCTCTTCCTTTGTGTCAAAACAGTCTGTGTGTGTATGGTGTGTGTGTGGTGTGTGTGTGTGTGTGTGTGTGTGTGTGTATTGTGTGTGTGTGTGGTGTGGTGTGGAGTGTGGTGTGGTGTGGTGTGGTGTGGTGTGGGTGTGGTGTGGTGTGGTGTGTGGTGGTGAGTGGTGAGGTTTGAGTGAGTGAGTTTGATGTTGTGTGTTTGATGCTTTTTAATTCCTGCACTGGAGTGTGTCAGAATGGGCAGCAGAGCCACGTGTGTGCCCTGTCAATGTGGAGGTGTGAATGGGTGGCTGCTTGGAGGCGGAACACGCACGACTTGGGATGGGGACAGTAGGAGCATGGCTGGGGACAGGGACAGGGGACCAGGGCCATCGACTTGGGGCCATCCTGTGCCGTCCCCTGTGGGTTTGGGGGCCGGGGCGTGGCCCAGAGAGAGGCAGTATCGGTTATCCTTCGGCCTTTTGGCACAAAATCAGTGACTGCTGCTTGCAGCGGTCAGGTGGTCACTCTGCCTTTCCGTTCTTGGTTTCTCTTCAGATCGTATAAATCTTTGCCTTTTACTAAGGGCAAAGTACCAGTGCTTGAGCTACCCTCTCCTCTGTACGGCTTTCTGTCTTTTTAAAGGCGAAACCTTCCAATGTTTGAGTGCCCAGAGTACGTCCTCCTTTTCCTTCTATTCCTGCCTCTCTCTACATCTTTTTTCCTTCTATTCTTGAGGAGCCTAGGTGGTGAGATGGATGGCACGTGACATCCCGCGCTCACGTTGAACAGGCAGCAGTGAGTAGGACCCACCTAGCGCTTTGAGAGAAGCGGGTACCAGTGGCTGCCTGCGGCCTGCTGAACCTCTAGTAGCTTGAGACAGCACCTGGGATGCCGAGACACCGGGCGCCATCCAGATCGGACAACTGCAGGGCAGCCCAGGCGGAGACAGAGGAAGTGCAGAGCTGCCGAGAGGAAGGCCTGAAAGGTTTTCTGCGGACTACCTTCGACTTCCATCAGGCCTACACTCTATAAACTCTCTTTCTCCACCTGCAGCAGGACCACCAGGCGGATTCGGAGGACTGAGGTGCCAGCAGCGCGGCAGTGCGGAGAGCCGGACCGGAGGAACCACCTGCTACCGGACGGCGTCGACGGAGGCCCAGCCACAGCTACCACCTGAGGATTGGTTGGGCAGCAGATGGTCGCTCCGGCCTGCAGGAAAGTTCCCCATCAGCGGCCCTGGAGGAGGCTTTTGACCTACTCATCCGGGGCCTCTGCTAATTCGGCCCTCCGGAAGGAGCACCATTTCTGGGTGTGCTGTCCTTTTCTTTTGTGCTTCCTAAATTTGGGGCCCTACAGACCGAGAGAAGGAAGGAGATAGCGTCCCGACCGGTTCAGGGATCTGCGCCGCCCATTTCACCGTCGGATAGCGTGGAACCCAGGAGGAGAGAAGAGCAACACCACCGGCACCATGGCGGGATCGGGAGGCCTATGGAGCGCAGCTGAGCAGGCGCCACGGGCCAACAACGCCCGGACAGGCGGGGTGGGGAACAACCACGATGCCCCCAATCCGCCACCTGGGGCGAGTGAACAGCATGACCCGTCTTGAATTCAGCAGGGCCATTACCAGAAAGGTATGGGTTTTGGGAATGACCTGAACTGCCTGGTAAAGGGTCCTAATGCAGTAGACATTAGAAATCAAGTTTTTTAAGAATGCTAATGTCTGGAGAGATTCTGGAACCTCTTTAGAAGGATGAGCCCCTAGATGCTTTGGCATTCAGGCTCTGTCAGCCTGAGAGCAAGTGGTCACTGTGCAGTTCTGAGCTGTACAGGACCACGATGTTTACAACGTGGTTGAGCGGGTATGGCTCCGTCAAGTCCCGAGACAGAGAGTCTCGATGAGGATAGGAGGTGTGGACTGGGGCAGAAGTGTCTGGTCAGTACAGCCTGACCCAATGTGGTTGGAGGGGTGAGACACCATCCCCAGCACCTTAGCTAAGAACAACTTGGTATGATTTTTACCTCTGACATGCCCAAACTGTGCAGCGTGTGGTGAGTTAAGGCCACTTGGCTGCAGCCTGCACAGTGGTTGGCAGTGCAGAGCTGTGGAGGCACGAGGCCAGGGCCGGGACCCTGGACCTGTAACTTGTGTGAGGTAAGGGGGGCACCTCTTCCGTGACTGCTGCCTCTCTCATATGCCAGCAGGGCTAGAGACTCAGCCACAGTCTACTTTAACTCCCTACACCTCCCCTCCATCAAATCGACCCGACAACCCCAGCCTGACCCACCTCAGTCCCCCTCACCTATCTGCAAGCTACAAACCAGACTCCCAGACACCCCCACTACGTGGTTGAGAGGCGGACTGGGAAGCCCTCAGCACGGTGGAAGAGCCCGCCCTCTCCTCAGACAGCACAAGAGTCAGACCCCCCTCGACTGGTCAAAGTAAAAAGGGAAAACGGAAAATTAAGCAAAAGCACCAATATATCAATAAACCGAAATGCCTACTCCCCGTACCTAATGGCCCTCAACCTCTCCCTTCATCAAAACCCATCCAGGCAGTCTCAGACCCCCAAACAACCACAATAACAATCCAAAACTCAAAATAACCCCAGCTCCAAAAATCACAATCCCCAACAAAGCCCCAACAGATGAGTCACAGTAATGCACCCGACCTTAACTACCCCAGTGGATACTGGCAGCTTCTGGTCCTCGGACACCCCGGACAGGGGCCAAGATCCACCCCAAGGGCCCTCGCCTCTGGACAAAGGGCCCCAGGGCCAAATCCATCGGCCCTGTCTCTCAGGGCGGGACTTGCCAGGCGGTGGTAGGGAGAACAGGTGAGCGGAGCCTACCCAGGGGGCGGAGCTCAGCAAACCAGATCAGTCATTGACCGTTTAAAGGCTTTAAATATGTAAAGACATCCGTCAACAGCAATAAATCTGGATCGCGCCATCTACAACCATTTTCCTGCTACACAGTATTTTGTGCTCATGCTTAATTACAGCCAGCAGCAGTCAGCACCGTAACATTAGGTCATCAAGCGTGTGCAGTTTTCTCATCCTGCAACAGCAGCTGGGCGTCATCCTCAAATGTAAATTCCTTCCAGCTCCTGGGTAACAATCAAGGCTGAAGAAGAGATATCTCTGAGTCGGGTTTCAATCTGTGCGAGCTGAAGCGGGTGGCACGTTGATCAACAACCCTATGTCAGAATAGCATCTCCGACGCCAGTAGAGTGGGGCGAATCTCGTCACCGACCTGGCGTAAAGGGGTTCCCCACTCCGGGTGAGTCAACGTGTAGCTACACTGCCCGGCAGGAGAACCTCCTGGCTGCGCAGACCTCTTATCACCCCATCGCCGGTGGTGGCTGGAGAACTTCCAACTGTGCCGCCAGGGATGAGAACCGCAGCAGTGCAGGAAAGGACAATCCAGCAGAGAGCTCTTGCGGTCCATCATAGAAGATTTCTCCCTCCATGTGCAAAGAGTGCCTCTCCCCCTCAATAACGTGGGTGAGGGTTTATGAGCATAAACACATAAAATTGACGTGTTTTGCTCTTCCGAATGCAAGAATTGGCTCATATCTTCAGGCAGTGCACTTCTCGAAGACCACCTGGGGAGTGACCGTCCTTGGCTGGAGAGAGAGGAGCCATCACGGTGGGGTCGTGGAGGATGAATACCAGCCATCTCAGGACCCCAAGAACCTCTCCTTCTCGAGGCGATACCTGGGTGGTCACACTAAAGCCCCTCTTGCTCCCCATTAAGTGGTGGGAGATGGTAAGAGATGGGTCAGAGGCTGCTTTGGGCGATGGGCGGAAGGCAAAGGAAAGGAGGGCAACACCAACCACCACACAATGCCTCCAAAGACTGAGCCTCACTGCAGGCCGAGGCTTGGAGGTCAATCGAGGTGGCCCAGACTAAGCAACCTCTCTCTGCCCTCTGTGGGAGGCGGAAAAATCATCTTCCGCTCAAGCTCAGGGTCTGAGGAAGACGAGGAGATGCACCCCAGCCACTATTCAAGGAAGGCACGGTCAAGGAAAACCGACATTTCTCTCCCTGTATATGCATGAGGTGGTGGTATCTGAAGGCAGGAGTCAGAGAGTTGTGAGGAGTTCTACCAGGTCATGCCCTTGAGCTGGATGAGTCATGGACACCTTCCTGGGCCTTGCTAACAGCCGCCTGGAGGAACAGAGCAGCATGGAGGGGGAGCTGGCGCGAGAGCTCACCGGACGTGCGCTCACTCCAACCTCATAGCTCCTGTTCCTGGCGGAATCCCAGCCCAGTTATAGGCCTGAGATCTCCTGAAGAGGCAGCGTGTGAATGTCTTCAGAGCGCTTTCAGGAGGCGGCTGGGTGACTTCCGCTGCGACAGAGCTCAGTGTTGCTGTGTCCCAAAGAAGGGGACCTGAGGACCTCGGAACTGGCGGCCGATCAACCTCCTCTCAGTGGATTATAAGATCATGGCAAATCACTGATGAGGGAGGTTCCAAGACCTGCTACCAGCGATGGCCGCAACCAAACATGCAGTGTACACCAGAGTCCGCAAACAATCTCTGCTCCTCGTGAGATATAATCTCATCCACTCGGGAGGCGCAGGTCTTGAGCCTTCTCAGCCTTGATGGGAGAAGGCCCTTTGACAGTTAGCCATGTGTGCCTGGAGAGGAGGTGCTAGAGAGTTGCTTCCCCAAATCCCCTCGGCGCTGGACAGAATGTGTTGCGTGACATCTCTCGCAGACCAGAAGTGGTTGTCAACAAGCACCTCTACCATTGCTTATCAGATCACAGCGTCAGGCAGGAGGTGCCCCCTCTAGCGTCCCTCTGTCAGTCATCCCTCAAACAGTTCTGCAGGCCATCGTGGCTCAAAAAGACATCAGGATACCTACTGCCGGGGTTGGCAGTGGGGGCAGCTTTGGAGTGATGGCGTACATGGAGCGACATCTGTCGTTGGCACGAATGTTCGCTCCATCACCACCGCTACAAGGTGGTGGGGGCGAAGACTCTGTCGCGCCATGGGCGCTGATTTAACTTGAGGCAGTGAACTGTACCTGTCGCCGTCATGGTGAGTCACTAACCTGTTCTTTCCCTGTCGCTAAGAAAGCATAAAGCTCTTGGGGTCACCTTCCAGGCAGCGGGGAGGGGCAGGAGGCGAGGAGGGAGGCCCTCCGCCCGTCCAGAAAAATGGAGCTGGGCGCCTGGCCCCTATTAATGAGATAAGATCCTGGTCCTAGAGGCAATAGTCCTTCCCAGTTTTCTTACATAGGTGTGTTTCCCCAGGACCAGGCCACTGGTAAACTTGTGGCCAGGAGAATGGCCTTTTCCCTTTGCAGGGCAGTGTGGGAGGCTGGAGATTAGCCTGATGAAAGAGGGAGGAAAGGGCAGGGGGTCCCAGACATAGCATCAATAATATTGGCTGGTCTGGCCGCACTGGTCCAGAGCACCTGGGGAAGTCGGCCTCTGTTAAGATTTGCACAAATACTATGCCACACTCCCTTCGCAGATCTGCCATGGGCCTGTGTGGAGGCTGAACCACAATGTGCCATATAGCCAGGACCCCCAAATGTATGCAGGGCCCTGAGGGATTTTTGCCTTTGGGGCCGGGATTGAGTCTGAGACTGTAAGGTTACTCCCTCATGGACATATTACAAAAATATCATGTCCCTTTTTGAGATCGGAGAGACCATGGCTCCGAGAGACGACCTTAACACAGACCTGAAATTGTATGGAAAAATGCAAATCATAAAACATTAAATATTAATAAACAAGCATCATGTGGATGTCTGCTCGCAACTATCTCCCCACCAAGGTCTGTTCTGTTTAGACGGCATAACCTGACAGGAGCTGCACACAGATTTTCCAAGCTCAAGAACATGTACACCATCTGTTCTAGGAGTGCTCCGTGGCCAGGTCTGGGGCCTTGTTGTGTCCTCTGTCACCAGAACAAGATCCTCCCCTGGCGACCCCCAGAGGGTCCTGCTCGGCCCCGTTAGGGATGTAAGGACCCGGGCTGCAGCGCCCGGTGGAGGGAGATGTGCACCGTTAAGCAGGTGCTGTGGGAGCAAGGGCATCAAGAGTCTTCAAAAAATAACGGTAAGACCTGTTCACTCTTAGGAGGCTTCTAAAACCTCCTCCAGGCCTTTAGTGGACTTTTTTGAAGGCGAGAAGGCAGAGAGGAAGTGGGGAGTGAGCCACTGGAAAAGTATTATATAGCTCACCCCTTCTACAGAGGAGGTACACTCTGGGCACTCAAGCCAAGCCACGAACACTGTTTTTTTATTATTACTTTTTGACACATTATTTTCTTATTTTTT
Organism: Aldrovandia affinis; assembly: GCA_029706075.1. Taxonomy (NCBI): domain Eukaryota; kingdom Metazoa; phylum Chordata; class Actinopteri; order Notacanthiformes; family Halosauridae; genus Aldrovandia; species Aldrovandia affinis. The sequence continues at coordinate 2,023 of JAINUG010000919.1, read as the reverse complement.
CATTTGTCTGTTGATTTTGGTGTCTCTCTTTATTTCAGTCTTGTCTGTGTGTTTGTATAGTTTAGTCTCACTGTCAAAAGTGGTTTCCCCTATTTTGAAACCTTCTTGTTCCCAAATATTGTTTTTGTTTTGCTTTAGTTGGCATGTAACTTTTAAATGAAAGTGGATAAATTGTGGAAGCAAGGTTTTAAAACCAATAAAAGAACATCTTAGGGCCAGAGTGCACAGGGTGGCTGAGGAAGATTAGTGCCATGAGAGTGAATGGCCTGTTAGCCATGAATGTTGTGCTGCCGGATGGAGTCACTGTGTGTTCTGTCTCTGAGGTGAGGAGCCCGCATGGGAGTGGCAGTGAGCTAAGCAGTACATGTAGATATTGTCATCGTCATCACTTGGTCCCAGAAACCGGGAGGATCGGGGATGGGCGCTGTGCTATTGAAAAAAACATTCTTATATATATTTGTGTTATATGTGTTTATATTTATAATCCTGTCTTTGTTCACTGTGTTGTATATAGCACATGGTGTGCCACTCTCCCTTGTTATATGTATTGGTCATTTTGTGTGGTTGTCCTCGATTCTGGGTAAAACTGGAGGATCTGGGCGACTTGTATGACTTGTATGGGATGTATGCGCAGCGGAGGGATTTGATGCCCTTCGTGCGTGATGCTAACCTTGCCTCTGGAAACCATGCCGGAGGGTCGAGGAAGGCGGCATGTAGGGTGAACCGTGGTATGGAATGGATGGTGTCTAAGTCGTCCTCGGCTCTCTGGGTAAAACTGGAGATCGTGGCCGACGCATGACGACGCTGCGGAGGGATTGGATGCCCTACGGGTGTTGGATGTATGGTGGCGTGGCGTGGGATTAGATGCCCTCGTGCGTTAATGAAGGTGCAGCGGAGGGATTGGATGCCCTACGTGTACTGGATTGTTATATGTGTGCTCGGTGTATGTAGCCCTCAACCCTGGGGCTGTTAATCCCAGGGTCGACGGTGATTGGTATGAAGATACACGAATGGGAATGTGTAGTATGTTTGAATGTTGGGTATGCACATGCACGGAGAAGAGTCTGTCTGGTTGAATGTTTAGGAGCATGGGTGAATCGTTACGTAACTGTTAGACGTTTCGGTTATTTAAAAAAAATAAAAAAAAAAAAAAAAATCTGTTCTTATCAGTTTAATATCTGATATGTCCCCATCAGGGACTACATATTAAACGGATTTTTAGAACGGGAGTCGGAAAAGGAGCTTGCTCCGTCCGCTCCACTGCATTGACCCTGTATGGCAGTGTATCAGGGAACAGTGCACCTCTCTTCCTTTTGTGTCCAAAAACAGTCTGTGTGTGTGTGTGTGTGTGTGTGTGTGTTTGTGTGCGTGCGTGTGTTTGTGTGTGTGTGTGGTGTGGTGTGGTGAGTTTGTGTGAGTGTGAGTGAGTGTGAGTGAGTGGAGTGGAGTGAGTGAGTGGGTGAGTGAGTGAGTTTGAGTGAGTTTGAGTGAGTGAGTTTGATGTTGTGTTTGATGTTGCTTTTAAATTCTGCAGCATCACAGGTGGCCAATGGAATGGAACGGAATGGAATGCGGAAACCCACGTGTGCCCTGTGTGTGGAGGTGTGAATGGGTGGCTGCTTGGAGGCGGAACACACTGACTTGGATGGGACAGTGAGCAGCGTGGCTGGGGACAGGGAGGACAGGGACAGGGGCCATCAACAAGGCCATCCTGCCGTCCCTGTGGGTTTTGAGAGCCGGGGCAGCGGAGAGGAACGATATCACGATTATCGCTTCTCGGCCTTTTGGCTCAAGATCTGCTGCCTGCTCCCCAGGTTGGGTCTTGAACTCGATGGAGAAGTATATCTGAGTCGGCCATAATCAGAGACGGCGGCGGAACAGGAAGAGTCTCACTCTCCTGTGTTGTTTTTTTGCCGTTTAGAGCCCAGAAATGCAGGGCAGCTGAACTAATCAGGGCAGATGAAATGATGCTGATTACATGTCACGGAGGTGGGTGTTGCCGGATGGGAAGTCACTCTTGTGC
>JAINUG010000918.1:0-42791 GCA_029706075.1 Aldrovandia affinis | reverse complement strand
AATTGCAGCAGTAGTTTCACTTTTAGTTGTTTGTGTACTTGTTGTGGAAATGTCAATTGTAGTTAATGGAACACTTGTTGTGCTGGGTGTTTCAGTTGAAGTAGTTTGGGAAATGATGGTGGGTGCTATAGTTATTTGTGTTGTAACACTTCTTGTGGTGGTTTTTTTTGTTGTAATTGTTGGGGTAAATGTGGAAGTACGGTCACTTGTGGTTTTTGGTGTTCTTGTGGAAGCTTCAGTTGTTGTGGTCTCAGTGGTTTGAGCCTTAGTTGTGACCATTCTTGTTGAAGTAGCTCTAAAAAGACATATTATGGGGTTTTTGGAAAAGTTCTATTTTATTTTATTATATTAGTCTTAAAAATCATTGTAACACTTACGTTACTCCTTTGGCTCCGTTGATTTGCCAGCAGATACAGACTGTAGCTAGCAATGTAAAAAATATGTTCAGTTTTGCTTCCCTAATAATCATGTTATTAGGCACAGATTTGCACATATCATGGTATGTTATACCTGCATAGCCCATGATGCATATATGTTTATTTTACAAACAGGGAAGTAAAATTTCACCCATATGATGAACAATGAGATTTCATGCGTTGGGAAATAATACAATTGCTTCACATCACTTTTTCAAATAATTTCTGCCACACAATGAGTATGTCTCAAATGAATTAATTTGATAGATAATTAACTAATATATAACTATATTGCTGTGCTGTAATATAAGGTACAAATTATGAAGACTTATGTACTGTATTATATTTTTGCCAAATACCACTATCCAATAAAGTAGTATCCCAAATGGCAACCCATTTCATAGTTTTAGAGATAGATTAAATATAGATAGGATAGATAGGACACAATATGAACGTGAATATAAAGATTACTCATGTTTTTTGAATAGGACAACTTTAGTTATTGTGGATCTCTCACTGAGTAGTTATAAATATTGCATAGAAAATACAGTTGAATAGAAACTACAAATATTCTCCATTCGAGGCAAAAATGAGGTATACTTACCCACTGTGACAAAGATCCTTATTTCTCTTCTGATTTTAATTCCATGATACGTAGAGGGAAACAGTCTAAGTTAGCAGAAACAGAGGGAATCATCAATGACCATACTAACAGAGATGTCATTTACTGTGCAGAAATGTTTCCTTTCTTCTGTACAGTGTACAGTTCTTGTTGCTTATGCTGTATGTGTTATTTTGTTGGAATGAATAAAAAGATGCCATATCTCGCTGTCAATCTAAGAAAGAAAGGAAAAGGCCATGAGAAGCTGTGGATTCTTTTGACATATATGCATGCCTGGAGTGGAGATGGGGCCCTCGGTGAAACATGTTTGGTAAAGCACAGTAGGCATAGGCTACACGTAATACAGAATTTGTTTGATTGTATATTTGTATCGTATATTTAATTTATAGATTTATTTGCACTTACATGTAGTGAGAAAAAATTGAAACACCTGGGTAAATTGGAGACAAGAAGTATATGCAAAACAGAGTTTACCACACTAGTTTGACTCTTCCATGAATCATCCCAGCATGCATCCCAGCATGCATGCAGGTCAATTACTCCACAGGCCTGGTTGCCTATAATTATTTCTAGCAGTAAAAGAAGACCTTGCTGGCATGAGTATAATGAGAAATCAATGAGAACATTTGTCTTTTTTGATGTATGTTTTGTTTTGTTTTGGGGGCTGTTTAGCAATGTGTTTTTGTCTAATTTATACATTTTGTCTGTTTTTAACTTGCTCAAACCAGTTATATGTTTGAAGTATGAAATTTAGAATTAGTATAACCCTCATTAATTGTTTTATTCTGATTAAATGGTTTGTGTTTTATCTTAATTCCTAGTACACATTTACACACACACTCTCCACAGCAGCCCTGACATTGTTAGGGACAAATGATTACATCAATTCAATTGTTAACTCTAAGGATATGTAAAAGCAGTATACAAATGAGTGCCTCCTGGATGTCTGCATGCAATGTGTATGTGTAAAAAATGCCAGAGAACCTCGCCTGCAAAAATGTGTGAAAAAAGGGACTGATTCACGGGGCTTGTATCAGAATGTGGCTGTCTTCTCAAAGTAAAAGTCAACTTTATTGTCAATCACTGTTCAGCCGTGGCCAAAAGTTTTGAGAATGACACAAGTATTGGTTTTCACAAAGTTTGCTGCTTCAGTGTTTTTAGATCTTTTTGTCAGATGTTACTATGGTATACTGAAGTATAATTACAAGCATTTCACAAGTGTCAAAGGCTTTTATTGACAATTACATTAAGTTTATGCAAAGAGTCAATATTTGCAGTGTTGACCCTTCTTTTTCAAGACCTCTGCAATTCGCCCTGGCATGCTGTCAATTAACTTCTGGGCCACATCCGGACTGATGGCAGCCCATTCTTGCATAATCAATGCTTGGAGTTTGTCAGAATTTGTGGGTTTTTGTTTGTCCACCCGCCACTTGAGGATTGACCACAAGTTCTCAATGGGATTAAGGTCTGGGGAGTTTCCTGGCCATGGACCCAAAATTTCGATGTTTTATTCCCCGAGGCACTTAGTTATCACTTTTGCCTTATGGCAAGGTGCTCCATCATGCTGGAAAAGGCATTGTTCGTCACCAAACTGTTCTTGGATGGTTGGGAGAAGTTGCTCTCGGAGGATGTTTTGGTACCATTCTTTATTCATGGCTGTGTTCTTAGGCAAAATTGTGAGTGAGCCCACTCCCTTGGCTGATAAGCAACCCCACACATGAATGGTCTCAGGATGCTTTACTGTTGGCATGACACAGGACTGATGGTAGCGCTCACCTTTTCTTCTCCGGACAAGCTTTTTTCCGGATGCCCCAAATAATAGGAAAGGGGATTCATCAGAGAAAATGACTTTACCCCAGTCCTCAGCAGTCCAATCCCTGTACCTTTTGCAGAATATCAGTCTGTCCCTGATGTTTTTCCTGGAGAGAAGTGGCTTCTTTGCTGCCCTTCTGACACCAGGCCATCCTCCAAAAGTCTTCGCCTCACTGTGCGTGCAGATGCACTCACACCTGCCTGCTGCCATTCCTGAGCAAGCTCTGCACTGGTGGTGCCCCGATCCTGCAGCTGAATCAACTTTAGGAGATGGTCCTGGCACTTGCTGGACTTTCTTGGGCGCCCTGAAGCCTTCTTCACAACAATTTAACCTCTCTCCTTGAAGTTCTTCATGATCCGATAAATGGTTGATTTAGGTGCAATCTTACTAGCAGCAATATCCTTGCCTGTGAAGCCCTTTTTGTGCAAAGCAATGATGACTGCACGTGTTTCCTTGCAGGTAACCATGGTTAACAAAGCACCACCGTCCTTTTAAAGCTTCCAGTCTGTTATTCTAACTCAATCAGCATGACAGAGTGATCTCCAGCCTTGTCCTCATCAACACTCTCACCTGTGTTAACGAGAGAATCACTGACATGATGTCAGCTATTCCTTTTGTGGCAGGGCTGAAATGCAGTGTAAATGTTTTTTGGGGGATTAAGTTAATTTTCATGGCAAAGAGGGACTTTGCAATTAATTGAATTAACACTGGGCAGATCTCCTGTCAAGGGAGACCCTGTTGTCATTAGAGTGGTGCCTTCACCCCCAAATTGTGGAACAAATTTGGGCTTAGTTTTGGAGAGCATATGCAGGCATCTTTGCCTTATGAGAAGACACAAAGGAGGTGAGCTTAATTCTGAGAGCTCCAGACTAACCCAACTGCCAGCGGTTTGCAGATTTGTCTCAGTTAACGTCCATGACCCTGTGGCTATCGGGGGGTCCATACCCACCTCTCGTGATGTGGGTTGATGTAGTTAACACAATACAAAGCGCTTGGGCAAGCTTGACTACTGCTATGTATTCATACAGATGGTTATCGTTTACATGCGGTTACGACGCACAAACCCATGACCCTTTGGCCTGCTGAATCGGTGTCATACTGTCTTTTCTGCAAAGCTTGTTTGACAAAGGCCTCTCCTATTCTATATTCAAGGTGCATGTTACTGCCATTTCAGCTTGCCACCCAGGTCTTGAGGGGACCTCGGTCACTAGCTAACCACTGGTCAGATGTTTCCTACATGATTTGTGTTCTCTATCTATTTATGTAGACCGCACATAGGCTGTGAGGAAATCCGAAAGCTATTTGTTCATTATCTCCCCCCTTTGAGAAGCAGACCACTTTCGAAGGCTTTCTTACTGGATTACCAATGTGATTAAACTCATTTACGACAATGATGGCGAAGAGCTTCCCCCTAGCCTTTGCGCTCACTTGACTAAGGGAAGTACTACAGTACGGCATGGGCAAAATGGACCCTTGATTTTCATCAGACTCGCATCGACTATAGGTATCGGCCATCTGATGGCTCAGACTGCTTTGTCCAGGCATCCTATCGCAGCCATGATAGGCTCCCTTGCATGTTAGTCTATTTTACTGCTGACCGGGAACTAGGTCAAGGACTGTGCCCGGCTTTATGTGTCAACGATGGTATCCTGTACGCGCCCTTCACACCATGGTGTTGTTCAAAATAATTCCCATATACAGCCAATCAGGGAAGCCCTACATGTAATAAAACGTCTGGTTACAAAGGTAACCTTGTTTTTATGACTGTAAAAGCGAACCGATGAGCTTCACTGCCCTGCTGCGTGATGCGTTTACATTTCATGTTATTCCAAGGCTGATTCAATGGCCATGAGCCCTTTTATAATAAAAGGGATGCTGCCATTAGCCAGCAGCTGCCGTTGTTTTAGATTTGTTAAGTTTGTTATTGGCAATTTGCCAATTCCCATATAGAGCCAATCAGTTCACTATTACATTCATGAAACCAGGGTTACCTTCGTAACCGGACAATTGTAGCAGCAACCAAATAAAAACATTTTATTTTAATCAACTACCGCATGGGTTACTGCAGACAAAAAGATTGTCAGCGGATATAAAAGGGGTAATCAATATAGTGTTCCAAATGAAAAGAAAATGGAATACGTAATTCTCAAATGAGGCAGGTGGTACAAATATAATAAAGAAATGTGGATGTGATCGGGTTAGTCTGCAATAGGCAGGGTTGGGAGGGTTACTTTGTAAATGTAATTAGTGCCTGAATACTGATTACACGGCTCTGAAAGTAATCCGATACGAATACAGTTACATGTCTCAAAAAAGTAACGTATTCAGATTACTTTTAGAATACTTTTGGATTACTTACTTTTTCCGTCACAGATGGGTATGTTTTGGGGTACAGGAGACATTGGGAAGCTGTTATATAGCCAAAGGGTACTAAAAGGGTGCTCAAACTTGTGCACATGCCATGTTCACTTTTTTATTTTATCAGTAATACATTTAAATAGTTATTATGCATTACACTTTGAAAAAGGATGTCATGTTCAACTGTGTTGAGGTCAGGTCAGCTTCTGTTCATTTAATAATAAATACTAATACATTTGAGATGTCAATTTAGCTAAATATATGCAACATTGTATCTGCATTTTTTGTTGTAGTCATCATCATTAACATGTTATGGAATTAGAATGGACAGATTAAAAATTAATCATAATAAAAAGCAAAGGGAAATTGAAAGGCAAGTTCTTTTACTGTTTTGATGGCTCATCATGAGCATAACTCAAACACAGCATCTGAAACAATGTAATAACTTTTGAAACTTTTTTGGCACTGGAATAACAGCGACTTGTAAGGGATATGGCTTAAAAAAGTGCCAGTGTTGGCGGGCTGTGTAGTGGCGAATGCTCGGCAGTGCATAACGTAATTGACATATAGTAGGGTACAATTGGCTACCAAATTGGGAGAAAACTGGGAAAAATAAAAAGAATAAAATAAAATGTCATCGTTTCAACAATAAAGAAAGCAGTAGAAAATTAGCAGAGCAGTTAATGCGATGCCTCAAACTGTAGGCTAAGGTCAGGTAACAGCAAATCACTGCAGAACTGTGTTCATTAAGCTGAAGGTTAGCTAACGTCGACTTACTCCAAGTGCTTTTTAAGATTCGAAGTCGAGTCCTTTGATGCCGACAGTTTCTTTATTCTTGGAAGACACAAGGTACACTGGACCGACAGATCTTTCCCATTTTCTTCTTTAAACTGGAAATTGTGTCGATAACGCCACGAACTAAAAGCTGACTTTTCTTCCTTGTCGCTATGGGCATGAGTGTGGGCGCGCACTTTTTTTTAAACGCATTTTTCTTAACGCAGTTTTTTGGTTCTGTGCAGCGGCCGTAGTTTTCGTGAGCTGTGTGATGATCATGTAGGCGTGAGAATTTCATGCTGTAGCTTTAGTAATGAATATCAGCTCATTAATGTTTGTAAGGAAAATTTTCCACCAAGAATTCCAAGAAGTAATCCAAAATGTATTCACTTCAGGTTTATTAAAGTAACTGTATTCAGATTACTCGTTTTTCAAATGTAACGCGAGCTGAATACAGTTACTTGATTTTTGTATTCTGATTACGTAACGCCGTTACATGTATTCCGTTACAACCCAACCCTGGCAATAGGTCATCCCACTCATCCACTCTAAATAAGACAAATATTCAAGCAAAACCCCCCAAATGGAACCAGTTGATTTACAACTTAGCTATGCAGCTGTGGGATCAGTGGCAGACTGGCCATGGATTTTTTTCCATCAGTGATAATACTCAAAACATAAAATATTTTGCAGAGACTTGTATGATGAATTGGTCTTTACAAAAGCTTGGAAAAAATACTAAATTTGCCTACAGCCCAAATTTTATAGAGGCATACAGCAGCCAAAATGTAATCTGATTTTCTTTTCCTCTGTGGGTACACTATGCATCTTTTGTGACAAAATAAGATTTTCATCTTCTTTCCATTTCCTTGTCCGAGTACACATTAACTGTGATAAAATTGAAATGGAAATGTAGTCTATTTGACAATGCTTCTCCTTTCCTGGTATAATACTGCAAATACAAATGCTAAATTATTGGAATTCCATCACAAAATATGCATACTCACTGAGGAAGCGAAAATGTAAATTTACATTTGTGTTTCGTTTTCGAACAAATAGGTGAGGCCTTCTGTAATTCTGATTTCATTTTGGCTGCTGTATGCTTGTATAGAATTAGGGCCAGCGTGATTCAAAATGGTTAATTCTGGGGCCTCATTTATAAAAAGTTGCGTAGAAACCATTCTACATTTGATCTAAGATAATTTCTGAAATGTGCGTAAGTGTGATTCAGAGAAACTGAACGTACGCACAAAAAAATTGTGTACGCCACTCCCCCAGATGTGAAATCTATAAATCACAAATGATCTTGAAATTGTGCGTAGCTGAATGGTTTTAGATCTCCGCCTTGCAAACGCCCCCTAATTAATATCATTAGCATATAAAGGAGCTCGAATCAAAACACAAATCCTCTACTTGATAATGGCGAGCTGCAAGAAAAATTATTTTAGCGAGGCCGAAATCGAGGTCATTTTTTTGTGCGTACGTTCAGTTTCTCTGAATCACACTTACGCACATTTCAGAAATTATCTTAGATCAAATGTAGGATAGTTTCTACGCAACTTTTTATAAATGAGGCCCCAGGTGTTGTGCTAGCTTAGGTGACATTTTTTCCTCATTATCCAATGTAATAATTCCGCAGGCTCAGGATTTGTTTAGCTAAACAATAACGATGATAAACATTAATCATAAAAATATGAACATCAATGTTCATAATTCAAAAAATATGCAAATTAGCCAGGTGTGGGGTACGTCATCATACAAATTAATAAATGGGCAGGGCAGGTTAAAGGTCATCATCAATCAAAAATGGACAGATACTGTTAGGTAGCTATATACCTTAAATAATGAGATAAGAACTGCCCTTCATTTATTTTTCATTTATCTGACAATTGATAGACATACACAGTTAAGGTAAATGGTGCATACAATAGAAATTGTGGATTTGTGAATCGAGGCTAACACAATAAAATATACAATGTGGTCCTCTTTCTGGCATGATGACATGGCCACTTGATAAATGACATTTAATTTGAGGGATATAGTACATTAGGCATGGATATGAAATAGCAAAATTAAGCTATAACACACATAAGCAGTTCAAAAGATAAACAGAGAAGTGCGTAAATAAAATATAGGGCCTCCAGTATAGTATGTATTAAAAGCACAATTATACATATACTTTGATCAGCAGCCAATCCTTTACTTTATGATTACGCGTCCTCAACCAACCCTATCATTTATTTATTTTATAATGGAAGCTTATTTCACTCAAAAGCTCCTTGATATAAAAGGTAAATCTCTCAGTAATGCTCCTAAATCTATAGAATCCAACTTAGCAATGCTTGCCTGTGGTGTTGTGACAATGGCCATCTCTGACATAGTTTACAAACAATATTCAGACATCTAGGGTCCTCATCCTGAATTATCTTGTGGAACATACAGTTTAATTTGGGCTACCCTAGCCTCAACAGAAGGCCAGTTGTTTAAAATAGCTCCTACCTACATGCGCATGAAGGTTCATTTTAAAAACAACACTGATCAGCTTGTTCTGAGATATCTGTAGTTTATCCATCAGGTATTTCTGTAATCCAATGAACTAAGAAGAACTAGCATAATCAAAGTTGCCAGCGAGGTTGTTCACTCTCTCAACATATACATTGACCTACATGCTAAGGAAATACACTAGTTTCACCTTTGTCATATATTGGATGTAAATGGAAATCAATCTCTTCCAACACTGTACCATTTGCCAGAATTGTCTCACACCAGCCATGAGCAGTCCAGTTATATACTATGTCATCTCCTCATTTGTGTACTCAGAAAAGCATTTTGATCAATGTGTATACCTTAGACCAGGGGTCTTCATGTAAAATTCAAAGAGGTCCAGTTAGATAAAATGGCCTCAAGCCAAGGTCCGGTGGTGCGAGGCACGTAACGGCGCCCCATTTTCTGTCGACGGGGGGGGTGCTACGCGAAAAAAAGCTGCACGGGGTGCGCGAGGAAATAATGCGCCCCTCGGAACCGGTCCGTGGTGCAAAAAAGTTTTTCTTTTGAAATGCTCCGTCAAAATGTAGTAATTCTCAATAATTTATCAGTTTTTGGACGCGGTCCGGATAGGACGGCTTCTGGGTCCGGACCCGGACCGCGGTCCGCCTGTTAGTGACCCCTGCCTTAGAATAGGGGAAATCTATAGATTTTGTTTCAGACTTTTTCCCATTTTCTCCATATTTAGTAGCCAATTTCACCCTCTCTTTTCATGTCAATTCCCCCTTGTGAGTTTGCTACCGTAGCCCTGAGACCAGCAGTGACAACAGTGATGTACCTCCTCCTTCGAGCCGACACTCGCCAAGCCATCAACTGTAACTCCGGTACACAGAGCCACTCCTATACGCAGCAAACTCAAGTTGGTTACCCCCCCCCCCTGGGGCGGACAGCCAATTGCCGCCCCCCTAGTGGCACTCCTGGCCAGAGCCGATACTGGCACGGCCGGGGAAATCTAACCCCAGCATTGAACGTTGGAACAGCTAGAGATTAGAAGACATTGTGCATCTATCAAAATATGTTCCTTGACTGTACCCATGGTGGCATGTTATCCTCTCATGTTTCTGCATAATAAAGCATTTGTGACTGGTGCCAACTGTCAGACAATAACATGGGGTTACCATTTTTGATAAGGCAACATTTACAGCAACCAAGATATGTCTCATATTTATATAATTGTAAAGAGTCCAACATCATCAAAAACTCCTTGGTCATACATCACCTCCTCATGTGTATTAATATTTGACAATTTTTTTCTTATATGAGGTTGGTGAAATTGAGATATAAAACCAACATTATAATTTACAAACCCAGCTTTTGTGTTCTGTTGTCTCTGTTCTATTTACTCCTTAACCCAGTATTTTAACATCTAACCCAAAACCTCCAGTTATCCCGAGAAGTTAGGGAATAATCTGTTACTATTAAATTAATCTGCATTTAATGAAGGTACCTGATCAACAAACATAAACAATACACTTATACATATATATAATTATGAAAGGTAACGTGGTGTGCAAAACAAGCCAATAAAGTTAAGGTAATTGCATGTAATATGCACATTTTGTAATATGCTCACAAAACTGTTACATATGTAAAGCACAACACAGTCAAACAATTCCCCATGGTTTCTGGTGAGAAAACTATTAATTATTTATTATTGGTTGGTCATCTATTCCTCAAAATTATTTTGCTTTGTTTCTTAATGTAGTTCATGGACAGTTGTAATATTAATTAATATTTAGTTTAACAAGTAATATTTGTTTTCCCCAAAGATATATGTGTCACAATTATCCACAGCCTATTTTCAGTACTTTGAGCACACTCCCCTTCCAAGGATGACACTACTGAGTCGTTTTCCATAATGTTTTATGAGATTGGTGAATATACTAGGGGGGACATTTGACAATTCCTCCATACAGAATCTTTCCAAATCCTTCTGTCCTCTTCAATTCAAACCACAAATTTTGTTGGGTTTAAGTCTGGAGACTGAGATGGCCATTGCAAAACAGTAATTTTGTGGTCAGTTAAACATTTCTTGGTTAATTTTTAGATACGCTTGGGATAAATGTCTTGCTGAAAGATCCATTTGAGGTCAAGTTTTAGCTTCCTGGCAGAGGGATTCAGGTTTTAGGCCAAAATGTCAAAGCATCTGGAGGTTGTGATTCCATTGTTTGATTTTATTTTAAATGACTCCAGAGCGACTATTATACGAAGCTTCCCTCCCCCCTCCCTGGGGTGGACAGCCAATAGCCGCCCCCTAGTGGCACTCCCGGCCAGAGCCGACTCTGCAAAATAATATATTTTTGAGGATAGCTTATTAACCTTCTTTGCCATTTTCTTTATCAAGGCTGATAATAATTTTGTAGGGTACTGTATATTGTTTCATGCTTAAACGTGTTTGTTCTTCAGACAGAATAATTCATAATTATGCAATATTAATAATGTTTCCTTTTAATTAACGTTTTTTTAATTTTTATAATTGGTACAAAAAATTGAGGTGAAATGTGCTTGGGTTTGTTTCATGTCATACATGGGCTAATCTATCATATGCTCAGTGGTAATATTGGCAATATTAATGAAGTATAATATTGCCGATATTACAACTGATCACATGATACATATTTTATACATATAAGGAAACCATTTCTAAGTGTAAATAATTATGTTTAAAGGGTATCATTTAAACATTTAAACATCATTCAAGTTGGTCAACAGCCTCAGGGCGACGCATAATTAGTCAGACAGACTCATCCGCGCCATTTATCTATTTATTTATATATTATTTTTTCCATTTAGCCTATTTGTATATGTATTTGTTTGTGGGCTGGATTTGTGCGACTAGCCAGAGTATTTCTGGTAATTTGTTTCAGAGTGAAATAGTTTATGTAGAATTCAAAATATAGATCGACAACGACTCCAAGTGCTCTCAAGCAGAATGGGCTACATTAGATGTTTAACAGAATTCTTCAGGCACAGTAGCAGTTCATCACGGTTGCTCAGATAGTCAATTACATAGAATATTCCACCAATAAATCTGGTAGCCTAATTGACGCATTTCCATGTTGACGTTATATGACGGTCTGAACTGATTTCGTTGAAGTCATTGTTTTTTTCTAGATAACATGCTAGGTTTTTTAAGTAGACTGTGAGTAAAATATGATTGATTTCACAAGTATTGTGAATCCATTCATGAATTATTCAAAATATAAATTCAGTTTAAATAACCTGTTGATAATCTACTGAATCATCTCTTATCCTAACAGCGTCTCGTGAGCGCTTGGTGGCAGAATTGAACCATAATGGTCTGTCAACACTGCTCACACTGCCAGTTCCTTGGGGAAAATAACTGGTTCGTCATTGAAAGCAATGATGCATGAACTTGAATATTGGGCTAATAGGCGACAACACATGAGAAAATGGCATTTTAAACGTACAGCAATGGTTATAAGTATCCTATTTAAGTTATATTTGGACTGTCTAGATTTTTCATATTAATTAGGCTACATGTAAATAATTTATACAACTATACCAAGGAACGCAGTGTAAAGTCTGTAATCGCCTTTCCAGAAAAATGGTTCTAGAATCTTTGATTGTTTCCGCCAAATGCATCTGCATTTGTGTAGGTCATGTGAATACCATTTTATAGTTTAATTCTAAAATTGTAAATGTGGCTTCAACGAAACTAAACAGTGCATTACGCGTGCATGTATTGTGAAATTAATCTTAACTATAACAGAAATGTTTACACAGCAAACGTTAGCTGTGGAACGACATATGGAATATGGTTACATGGAACGACTCATATAGTGTTTTGGATATGCTGAATCAAACGTCATCGGATGTAGTTAGCCACCCCTACACACTATAGAAAGACCCAATATTAAAGAATGGCCGAAGGCTCAAATTCAATTCTGCTTACTCAGTATCTAATAGCTACTTGGTATTTTGGGGTCTGCATTTTACTCCAGCGGAACGAACCATTATAGCGCTTTTAGTAGATTATATCGAAATGTTACCATTATTTAATACGTAGACCTATTTTCTCGATATCATATCCTGATACGTTCGATTGTTTCTCCAATATTAACGAAAATATACAGTAAAGTCGAAACAAACAACCTGTAGATAATACATTCTTAAATCGTCACTCATAATCTATTTACGGCGCCTTAAACCTAGGTGTTAGATTGAATGTCCCCTAAATGTTACGCCTGCTTTGTACATTGCTTTCTATGTTTGAAGAAAACAATGTTCGTTGAAATCAAATGGGGTTAAATTATGATATAGACCAATGTAAATTTACAATGAACCCCCTTCCCCCCAAACATCCATTATAAACTCATCTACACACTCACTTTAGCCTTTAATGTATAGGCGTAAACTCACCCCCTCTGCTTTTCCAAATTCATAACTTGTAAGTTTGGTCCAAAATGAGATCCCCTCCTGGTTTGCTTTGAAATGAAAATGTATCCTGTGCACAATAACTTCAGGGTGTAATAAGCAACTCAGCTCCTGTGCTGGGAATTAGCGGTCTGATAATTGGTTGGGTGGGCATGGTTTTTAAAAGGTGTGCATTACATTTTAAGGCGTGTGAAGAATAGATTTGATTAATTTTGTTGCCGGGGCCGTCTGACGTACAGAAAAAGGGTGTATTCTGGTACAGCCAAAATAAACATGCCATAGAAAAGAAAAAAACAGGACAAGCGCATTCCAAAGAAGACAAATGTATTTACAGCATTTCTTCAATTAAGGTGTGGGGCTTAAACCGCCACCCTTCCCTCAACAATCCGATCACCACCCAAATTTAACGCGAACAGACACATTTTATCTCACCGCCTAATATTATACATTTATGTATACAGTTATTATTGGAAACTTTATTTATAAAGCGCTTTATAAAATAAAATGTCATGGATAAAAAACACATGAAAAAGAATGAATAAAAGACACATTTGACATTTTAGCCATTTAGCAGACGCTCTTATCCAGAGCGACTTACAAAAAGTGAATTTATACATGGATTAATCATAAGAGTAATCATGGTTAGTGCAAGAAATATATATCATTGTATATATCATATATCATTGTTGGCAGCTAGACACTGTAGCCTACCTGTAACACGGAGAAAGAACAGTTTGTATTTTTTTGTATTTGTTTAAAAAAAAAATCATTTTTAAACATGTATACGGTAGTGATGGGAGTTAATTAATGTATAGAATCAGTGGTAGTTGTTCGTCTCTTGTGGAAGATGTCCAGTGATTCTGCGGTCCTGACCGAGGGCGGAAGATCGTTCCACCACCATTGGGTCAGACTCAGGACAGAGAAAAGGCGAGACCGCGAGGAACGGCTGCCGGGCGCCGGAAGGGATGGGACAGTCAGTTTGCCAGAGGAGGCAGAACAGAGGGGTCTGGCTGGGGTGTAGGGTCTGATGAGTGTCTGAGAGGTAGGAGGGAGCCGTTCCCCTAGCGGCCTGATACGTTGCAATCTAGACATACAGAAAAATAGGCTATAAAAGCATTGTAGAAGCATTTACATATTTGGAATGCATTTAAAATAATGACCATTAAACATGTATTTTTTATTTATTGGCTACACATTTAAAAACAGGCTATTTGGCCATTGATAGGGCTTGCTTTGAAACAACTGGCAGGATGCTAAGAAAATACAGCAGGTCGGAGTACACATTCTTGTAAAAAAAACATAAAAATATAGTTAATATACAAGGGGAGATATTCACCACTTTTCAACACAGGTCTATATATAGGCTATGCAATGCTCCTAGGGCAAAAAGTATTGCACAATAAATACAGTGGCATAGATACCCAATAGAATTTAACTCAAGTCAAATATTACAATGTGCAGTACAACAAACGATGATAGCAGCTGTCATAAGGTCTGAGGGTAAAAATGCACAGTATGTTTTCATTGGCTCATACAAGTTATCATTCCATCGCCCAGGAGCCAAAATGAGACTGAGGAACATAATCTTTTGGAATAGCCTACGTGTATAATCTGATTGTTCAACAGCTATGAGAACGAGCAATAACTTTTAAGGCATCAGGAAGATACCACTGCAAACCCACCAGCTATTGGTGCTAAAAGAAAGGCAAGAATCAGATTGTGGAATCAAACATGAGAGTCCTGTAGTAATCGAAATGATTGAGCTGTAGTTAATGAAATGATTGCCAACACCATTTTTTAATTAAATGGAGTAGCAGGTACTAAGAAATTAATGAATGAAAGAGTTCTTAGATCCTGGTCTCTCATTTGATAGTCACATCAAAACATTTCCAGAGTAGCCTTTTTTCACCTGAGGAATATTGCCAAAATTAGCAGATGCAGAAAATTGGTACATGCCTTTGTTACATCTAGATCCATTACTGTCTGGCCTCACTCAGGAGTTACAAACAAGATCCGTTCTTAAGTCTGTCTTTAAGTCAAATGTTTGTTCTTATTTTAGTCAAATGTTTGTTATTTTACCTTTCTGTGCATTGTGGCAGCCCAATGGGATGGCACTAGGAAATGGCTGCCTGGCCTCCAACACATGGCAGCCCGAAACACTACATTTCCCAGCAGACCACAGTCACACCTGAGACAAGTGAAGGCAACGGGACTAATGGCCAGCTGAAAGCCATTTTAAGGCCTATTTAAAGGGCTGATTATCACTACACTGGGAGAGGAGTCTGAATGTGTGTGGGAAGGAGTTGCGGAGTGTTTGTGTTTGAAGAGAGAGAAAACTGTGAAGTCGATTGACCAGCCAGTGTTTTGGAAAGAGTGTTGGAGTGTTTGTTTTGTGTGTCTTTGGAATTGGATTGCTTTGGATAACGACTACGGACTGGATTGTGGACTTGGACCTGGATTTTGGATTGGAACGGACATTGACAAAGAGATAAGGATTGCGGACTTTGTGTTTGTATTCCCCTGAAGACCCCACCCTTTGTTTTGTGTTTGTTCGTTTAATAAAGCATCATTTTGCTTATATTACTGCCTCCTCCGTGTTGTTAAACTTGCCTACGCCCTCTGCAAGGTCCGTGCGTGTCGCCCAACCCCTGGGGACACCACAGCATATAATACACTTAAGAAAAACTTCCAAATACAAAAAAACATCTTAAACATAACATTCAGTACATAATACTGTAATAATAACAATACTGTAATATTAATACAATAATAATAAAAGCAACTACGTACATACAGTACTGTACTGTAAAAAAAAACATTAAAGAAAGGCTTCGAGCCTTTTCTTGCACTAAATAAAGGCTAATAGGCATATTACGCTGATTTTGGTCTTCTATCCAAATTATCAATAGCCTTTCCATCTCAATAATTAAACCACTGCGTGGCTTGGTAATAATCGTGGCATTCATCGGGGCATGGCCTTTCACATGCTTCATTATTCTCCCTTTGTCTTTTAAAATAGTTTTTTTTTAAACGATCGTTGACCGGCTGTATTCTAATGCTTTCCCAAAAGCTAATGGCGTTTCACCTCTCTCCGATCTCTTTATTATTTCAACTTTACTTTCCATGGTGATTGTTTTCCCTTTCTTTGATGCATCACCAGCACTTGCATCAGATTTACGCTTTGGAGGCATCGTTGTAAGGGTAAGAGAAAGAGAAAAACGGGACCATGATCTGACTTAAAATAACGGACGGTGATCTCTGTTCCTTGAGCCGATGAACCGCTGAAACTGTTTTAATGAGCATCAAAAAGTAGTGCGTGCGTTCGTTATTACGAACCATTGTAATTAACTAAATGTTTTAAACATAATAGGCATTATGGCAGTCCCTTCGTAAGTACGAGTTGTCCGTAAGCCGGACGTTCATAACCCAGGGACTGCCTATACTTTGTATGGTGGCGCTGTTACAAGCTACCTTACATTTTGGCCTGTAACTCAAGAACAGTTTAGTCTAGAATCAAAATAATTTTCCCCCTGAATTCTTGGTTTATGGCAAATCTATCTAATATAATGTATTCACTTTCAACAATATTGTATTTCTGCCATTTAGAATTTTCTCAAAAACTATTTTTTTGTTATGCATTATATATTATACATTTGTAAATACAACTACGTGATGAATTTGGATTTATTGGGCGTACAAGAAGTACAAGCAATGTAAGTACATTGAACAAACTTTATCAAATGTTTTATTGGACAATCCCCCACTGTGTGTTTTTACTCCTCCGTGACGGGAGCATTAATTTCGGTCTAGCACTGGGTATACATGCCAGAATTCAACTCTGTCAACAGGTTATGGTTGTCACAGTTTTACTTTGTTCGGCCGCTGGAGGGCGCTTGATCATGTGATGGTCTGTTTTCTTTTGTTTTGCTTGAGGAATCATTGTCATTTCCGCCATCCTTATATGGTCTTTTGTCGGTGAGTTTTCCGATCACTTTCAGCTGAGGGTTATCAGTGTTAATTCCGCCTCTTAAGGTCTGTGTTTCCCTCATACAAATGCTTCTGTGTAAACCATTGTTACGCTCTAGCCGGTACTACGAACTAAAGTATTAGTTTTCCACCCTGTGGTCTTTCAGTTAAAGAGAGAAGGTACTTCTAATTATCTCATTTAAAGGTTTAGCGTTACCACTCTGTGGTTGCCTTTTAGGAGGAATTATCCTATCCTAACTAAAGGTTTTATGCTCGCCACTTTGGTGGTGTTTCCTTTTGAGATTCATTCTTTGTTTATTGGGCTAAAATTCCCCAAAGCTAAAGTCTCTAAAGTCATTTTAGTTTCTTACCTCTTTGTTGAAGAGTTCTCGCCCTTATTGGGTTGTTTTCTGTCGATTTATTTTCTGTGGACTTCTTGTGCCCGGAGTGTTCTTTTCTTTGTCTTTCCATTTTTTCCCCTGCTCCCTAATATGTTCGCAGACTTAGTGGCTGATCACTCGTGGTCAGCTTTTAGATATTCGTGAAATCTGGGTGTGCTTCTTCCACCCTCGATCCACACTAGAATGGGCCCAGAGTTACCCAGAGATAGTTATCCAGCGATCTTCCACCGAGAGAAATATCGCAACGTACCACGTGTGTCCAGTGAGAGTTAGCATGCTAGCACCATGAGTAGAAAGGTCGCAGAGTCAAATAGCAGGAGCGAAAGACCCAGGATAGAAAGGTTGAGTAGCCGTTGATCTCGACTAGTCTTTGACGGAGATGAAAAGAACTATGAACTGTGGGAGACAACATTTTTAGACCATCTTCGGTTGCAAGGGCTAAGGTACAGTATTTTAAATGAGCCTACCAACGATGATAGATGGGCAGTAGATGGGGCGAAAAATGCAGAGGCGTATGCGGAGCTAATCCAGTTTTTTGATGATAATAGTTTGCCGTTGGTAATACGAGAAGCAGCGGACAATGGGCGGAAAGCGCTAAAGATTCTGAGGGACTATTATGCAGGTAAAGGGAAGCCGCGTATAATTAGCCTGTATACAGAACTGACTTCACTTCAAAAGTCGAGCAGTAAGAGTGTGATTGAATACGTTATACGTGCAGAGACAGCCATCACAGCATTGAGAAACGCTGGTGAGACATTGAGTGATGGGCTGTTAGTAGCAATGATTTTGAAGGGACTGGCAGAATCATTCAAACTGTTTGCTATTCATGTCACACAAAGTGATGTGACAATTCAAAACGAAACTACGGAGCTACGAGGACACTGAGAAGATGCGCGCAACAGCATACAACAACAACGTCATGAAGCAGCCGAGTGCGAGACCCGCTATGGTCAGTGCAAGTGATCGGGGAGCCGAGAGTGCGGACATAGTGTGATTCAGATGTGGCTTGAAAGGACACAAAGCCAGAACATGTCAACGCAAGCAATGGTGTAGTCCATGGGTCTCAAACTCGCGGCCCGCCATTATACCCCCAATTGCGGCCCGCGAGACGATATTTGTGGCCCCCACCTTGATATGAAAGTTTAATGTTAGTGCGGCCCGCAAGTTTTATATGAATGGCACTTTACCGCGTTGTGTGTGGAAGGTCCCTTTATTGTGCAAGCTGGAGCTGAATGAACCTACCAATCACAGTGGGGTATATGGCTCCCGGGGGCGGGCCATCGGCCGGGCTTGATGCAAGCAGAGAAACATTTCACAACAACTATGGCGGCGCCCGTGTAACATCGCATAGCCGTCATAGAATTACTACTTCTTACTGTGTTTGAAATGAGCATGTTTGACTTCGAGTTGGACGAAGTCAATGTTACCGGCATTGGATTCAGCGTCATGCGGATTGTATTTTGTTCTTCCATCAGTTGAAATGGGCTGATTTGTTTGAAAGTTGACGGAGATATGATCGCCACTATCCATGCGGATGATTTATTATCATGACGAATCTGCAAATTAACGATCAGATTAACGACCAACACCGATGTTCCGTTGACGATGTCACCGAGGGGAGTGGACCTCCGATGGGGCCACTCAGCCAGCTCCCGCCCGCCATCCCGCGTCGGGGCCGATAGTCGGGGCCAGGCTGGAGCCTCATCACGGGTCTACCCGCCTCGGTTATATAGTCAATGGAACATCGGTGTTGGCTAGGACGTACAACGCCGCTAGCTTAGCAGCGCCCGCTGCATCCGTGGAGTTATTATAGAAAATAAAAGCCAGTAAATAACACCTCCATGGCTGCATCCCATGGTTTGTATATAATAAATAAATAATGGTGTCCCACTGTCCCGGCTTCATGCACTCCACGCTTGCTCTGCAATGATGTGACGTTTATGGACAAATTATTCAAAAAAATATTTTGGGTGAATGGAATGTACTGAATCATTTGCGGAAAAAGATTTATTCATCAAAACATTTTACTCCATAGTAAATGCCTCACACAATAAACATTACAAAGATATTTCTATATGATGTCATTTGTTTCACTTGTTTCTATGACTACGTTTACAACAACAACAGCACGGCGGGTAATGAACAGCCCGGTAGCAGTCGCCTTTTTTGCGTTCGCTATCCCGGTACTTTCTACCATCTACAAATGTCATGATGTTCATGTCATCATGAAAGACATGAATATCGAGCGCAAAAAGAAAGGCGACTGCTACTGGGCTGTTCATTATCCGCCGTGCTGTTGTTACAGGAAGAAGAAGCGGAAATGACGTTCTCCGTGCGTCGCTGGTTGGCTAAACACTTGATTGAAACTTTATTGCGAGAGCGACACCAAGTGGAATGAATATATATCTTGTCACACAGCCCCAATCATGTCTTTTTCAAAGCCTGCAGTGAAGAGAAAGGTTGGTGACGAGCACAGACAATTTCAGGAAAAGTGGGAGATGCAATATTTCTTTGTTGAGCACAGGAACACCCCGACGTGTCTTATTTGCACAGAAAAAGTTGCGGTGCACAAGGAATACAACCTCAAACGTCATTACTCAACTGGACATGCTGAGGAGTATGCAAAATACCAGGGAGATGAGAGAGCCAACCGGGTTGCCAATCTTAAAACATGTCTACTGAGGCAACAAAATTTCTTCAAGAAAGCAACCAAAGAGAATAATGCAGCAGTCGAAGCTAGCTACGTGGTTAGTGAGATGATTGCTAAGGCGGGAAAGCCATTCACAGAAGGCGAGTTTGTCAAAAAGTGCATATTACAGGCTACAAGTATAGTCTGTCCGGAAAAGAAAGGTCAGTTTAGCAACATCAGCCTTTCTGCCAACACCGTGGCAGAGCGCATTTCTGACCTGTCAAGTAACATTTATGATCAACTGCTTGAGAAAGCCAAATGTTTTTCGATCCATACTCAGTCGCTCTTGATGAGAGCACAGACATCACTGACACTGCCCAGCTCACAATGTATGTCCGTGGTGTTGATGACAATTTTGAAGTGATGGAGGAGTTGCTCACAGTAATTCCAATGCATGGCCAGACCACCGCTCAGGAGATATTTCGCCAGCTGTGTGATACCATTGTGAATGCCGGTTTGCCATGGAAGAGGTTTGTTGGAATAACAACCGACGGAGCGCCATCAATGACAGGGAGGAAAAATGGACTGGTGGCACTTGTTCAAAGAAAACTGGAAGAAGAGGGTGTGGAGGAGGCCATTGCTCTGCACTGCATTATCCATCAGCAGGCCCTTTGCAGTAAATGCCTGAATTTTGACAATGTGATGTCTGTCGTTGTGAAATGCATCAACCAAATCAGATCCAGGGGCTTAAAGCACCGGAGGTTCCGTGCTTTTTTAGAGGAAATGGAGTCAGAATATGAGGATGTGATCTACTTCACCGAGGTACGTTGGCTCAGCAGGGGAAACGTCTTGAAGAGATTTTTTGAGTTGAGAGCAGAAGTGAAAGCCTTCATGGAGAAGGATGGGGTGGCTGTTCCTGTGCTAAGTGATCCCAAATGGCTCATGGACTTAGCTTTTCTTGTTGACATCACGCATGAGCTGAATGTACTGAACAAGAAGTTACAAGGCCAGAGGCAGCTCGTCAGTGCTGCCTATGACAACGTGAGAGCATTCTCCACAAAACTTGTGTTATGGAAAGCCCAGCTCTCTCAGACAAACCTTTGCCATTTCCCAGCATGCAAGGCACTCATGGATGCAGGCACACCATTCAGTGGTGAGAAGTATGTTGATGCCATTTTGAAGCTACAGGAGGAATTTGATCACAGATTTGCAGACTTCAAGACGCACAGAGCCACTTTTCACATTTTTACGGACCCCTTCTCCTTTGATGTGCAAGATGCCCCTCCTGTGCTTCAAATGGAGCTCATTGACCTGCAGTGCAACTCTGACCTCAAAGCCAAGTTCAGGAGGTGAGTGGAAAAGCAGACAAGCTTGGGCAATTTTTGAGAGAATTGACCCCAGCTTCCCTGAGCTTTCCCGAATGTTCAAGCGGACCATGTACCTTTTTGGGAGCACATATTTGTGCGAAAAGCTCTTCTCCACCTTGAACTTCAATAAGTCCAAGTACAGGTCCAGACTTACTGATGATCATCTTCAAGCCATACTGAGGGTCTCAACTGCTTCCTCCCTCAAGCCAAATGTGGCTCAGCTATGTGAGAGGAAGCGCTGCCAGGTCTCTGGCAGCAAAGAGTAGGCAAGAGAAGCCATGTTCAGAAGAACCCATTGAAGTTAAAGAACTGTTAATAATGACGTTTGAGAAGATTGGATTTTTTAACAAAGCTTTTTTTGTGGAATACCTGATGCGGCCCAGCCTCACCCAGACTCTGCCTCCAGCGGCCCCCAGGTAAATTGAGTTTGAGACCCCTGGTGTAGTCAGTGTAAAAGCACCACACATCGGGATGCGACCTGCAGACGGAGACAGTGGCGGGACGACACGCGACAAGTTTCCGAGGAGGAGAGCAACAAGGCGTATGCATTCCTGACAAGCAATGGGGATACTGAGATCCAGCCAGGGCGCGGTGTCAAGATGAAAGGTCTGATGGTGGATACGGGGGCAACTTCGCATATCATCACGGATATCGCAAAGTTCAAGAAGTTCGAGGACAGGTTCCAGGCCGAGACACACTACGTGGAGTTGGCTGATGGCACAAGGAGCAACAGAATCGCGGAGCACAGAGGAGACGCAGAGGTATGCTTGACTTACAGCAGAAGGCGACGCCACAACATGATGCTGAGACAGGCATTGTACATCCCCTTATACCCGCAGGACACCTTTTCTGTGAAAGCAGCTATTGCCAGCGGAGCGACCGTAATCTTCAAGGAAGGGAAAGACGTCCTACAAGACAGAGACGGTGCCCAATTCCACATTCATGAGCATAGCAGGCTATACTACATACACACAGTAAATTATGAATGTGATGACCAATGTAAGGGGTGTTATGATATGCAGACATGGCATGAGATTCTAGGGTATGATAATAGCCAATGAGATTGACATGTGATCTGTGTGTATATAACAGTGTGCATGTGTCAATAAAGTTTATTCCAGTCAAAAGCAAAACTGATGCCCCACTGTGTGTGTTTTTACTCCTCCGCAACGGTAGCATTAATTTCGGTCTAGCAATGGATATACATGCCAGAATCGCTGAACAATTCAACTCTGTCAACAATGGTGCAATTGCGGATGATAAAATGTAGAGAGAAAGAGACAGAGGGAGGAAATTAGAATATGGGGCTGAAAAAAGAAATAAGACTAAAAGACAGTTCAGGGCGCTGAGAAGTTCCTTTTATACATTTCTCACAAAAGACAGCGAGGCGGCTTCCCAGACTGTAGGCCTAAGCACAGAATGTAATGAGGAAGCTAATGTTTGGGAAGCTAGCACTAGCAGCATACAGCACAGGCACAGCCCCAGGGGAACAAGATGATTCAGAGGCGGAGGAGGGTGCTAGTCATAGCAGAAGCAGCAGTGGGGCGGAGATTGAAACTGACATGTACACAGCCACAGGTGATGGAAGGCAAAAGATGAGCCTACGTCATGTATGATGATTCTGGTAATTAGCCGGTAAATATGGACTCTAAAGTTACAGATTTGATAATTATAAGAGGTCCCGCAAAGATTAAACCTGGCTTTAGGTATCCAAAAAATAATGAAAACAGACATTTTAGTGAAGCATTATTAATACGAAAACTACCAAATGGGGAAAAATGAGAAATAAAGTGGCTTGTATATTCTCAAAAACTGGATACAGTATTTTGCTTTTGCTGCAAACTTTTAAGCACAAAGATTACAGCACAACTAGCTGATAAGGAGAGAAAGGATTGGCGTGATAAGTTGAAATCACACAAAACATCCCTGGAGCATCTTTCAAATGCGTTCTACTTACTGACTACCATGTCCCAGGAGAGACTGCAGATTTGCCATACTCTCAATCGAAAAGGACGTTGTATCCAAATTGGATTGTAAAGACATTATTTCTGAGTTTGCAGCAAGGAAAGCCAGGAGGAAAATTATAACTGCTCCTAAAGCTTTTCTTCAGTGACAGACAGACTTGACATGTCAACCGCTAGTGTTCAACAATATTTATTTTCCTCCTTCACCGTTGAATCACTGTTTTTTGGTGAAAAACTGTAACACACACCAAATATACAGTAATTAGCTACACATGCGACACAAGGACGCCATTTCTCTCACGTTAACTTCATATGAAATATTTACATCAATAAACAATAAAACAACATACATGGTCACACACAAACATACCGTTTCGCCTTCTGTACTGAATTTAGGAGAAGTTAGATGGTTCTGTGCCAGTCTTGCACTATTTAATCGTGAGCCAAAACCCAATTGCTCTGAAGCTAATCTTGCTTCTTCATCGTTCTTCTCCAAACTGAACTCTCGCGCCCCTAGTCACATGACCTTCACGCACCACACATGACGCAGCAGGGGGCGTAGTTACACCAAGAATAAATGAATTTCACAAACATTATACATAGGCTATAATCATATTATGATAATCATGAACTTAAATCACGACAGTTACACTGCCACCAAATTATAATTATTATAATTATGTGACCATGTTATGAAAACAAGAACTGAAATCATATAATTTTCTCCTACAAACTGTCGATTGACCTTCTAAATCAACTTTGCTTAGTGTGCTGTATATACACTACTTGTTCTCAACTAGTACAACTAGTTTATGTATGGGACGCTCAAGTATAGATGGCTGAGTCAAGCGTTTACCTTTGCTGTCTAGGTTACTCTGACCTATCTGTAGTTTAACTTTCCTCACTAGACCATCATCATCTTCGCTTGTCTCAACTACTCTGGCCAGTTTCCACTGATTTCTCGGAACGTTGTCCTCCTTGACAATCACTACATCTCCTACATGTACGTTCCTTCTGGGCACAAGCCATCGCTGTCTGAGGCTTATGTTGGTCAGATATTCCTTGCGCCATCTGCTCCAGAATCGTTCTGTCAGGTATTGCACCCTCCGCCATCTCTTTCTGCCATACAGATCTTCTTCGACAAAATTGCCAGGAGGCGGGAGGGGCACAGAGGTCTTCATAGTGAGAAAGTGATTTGGTGTTAGCGGTTCCACACTCTTGGGATCATTGATTGTATCTGTAGTGAGGGGGCGATTGTTCACAATCGACATGGCCTCGTAGAAGAATGTCCTCAGTGAGGTATCATCCAGTCTTCCTGTAGCTTGTGTCAGGACAGAGCTCATCACGCTCCTGACTGTCCTTATCTGGCGTTCCCACACGCCTCCCATGTGGCTTGCGTCGGGAACGTTCATCAGGAAGTCACACTGTTTCTTCGCAAGATAGGTTGCAATCCTGTCTTTATCTAATTCCTGTAGACTCTTTTGTAACTCGTTTCTTGCCCCGACAAAGTTTGTTCCGCGGTCACATCTGATCTGTCTCACAGCTCCTCTGATTGCTATAAAGCACCTTAAGGCGTTTATGAATGCATCTGTTGTGAGATCTTCCAGCATCTCAATGTGGATCGCTCTGGAGCTTAAACATGTGAACAACAGACCATATCTTTTGTTTTCTTTCCGACCAGTTTTTCGTGTAGAAGGGGCCGAAACAGTCAATTCCGGTATATGAGAAAGGGGGAGAGGGATCTACTCTATCAACAGGCAGGTCAGCCATACGTTGCTCTTCGATACGTCCACGCACCTTTCTGCAAGTGACACAGTTCTTTATGTGCTTGGCTACCATCTTGCTGGCGCCAATGATCCAGTATCCGCTGGCCCTTAGTTCATTTAGTGTTTGGCCACGGCCCTGGTGTTGAGTTCTCTTATGACAGTCATCCAGGATCAGCTGTGTGATGACACCTTCCTTAGGTAGGATCACTGGATGCTTTAGCTCAAGGGATGCAGAAGATCTTGTCAGCTGCTCTCCAACCCTGAGCAGTCCATCTTCGAATGTAGGATCAAACTGATACAGCTTACTTGTGTTTGGTAGTTTATCTGTTTTCTGGCTAAGCCATTTCTGTTCTTCTTCAAAGGCTTCTTTCTGAGCTACTTTGATGAGTGTAGCAGCAGCCTTTCTTCTCTCCTCTACACTAACGGGCCCCGACTGTTCTCTGTTAGCCAGCCTTTGAATCCGCGTGATAGTGTTGAGGGCTGTGTTCCAGTCTGAGAATCTTGACAACCTTTCAGAGAAGTTTTCACTTTCGAAGGCGTCGGTCTTGAGGACTTTGACCTCTGGGTCACCAACCAGAAGCTCTGGGGATAGTTGGTTCATTTCTATCTCTTGTTTCCATAGGAACTTGGGACCTGTCAGCCAGTTCGATTCACACAGGTCTGCCACCTTGAGTCCCCTAGATGCATGGTCAGCTGGATTTTGACTTGTTTCGATGTAGAACCATTGGTTTGGATCTGTGGTGTTTCTTATTTTCTGGACTCGGTTCGCGACGAACACATGGAAGCGCCGGGCCTCGTTCTTGATATAACCGAGCACCACCTGTGAGTCGGTCCAGAAGAATGCCTGGTCGATTTTCAGATCAAGCTCTTCTCTCAGAAGTTTGCTTACTGCAGCTGAGACTGTCGCTGCGGTGAGCTCGAGACGTGGTATGGTCACAACATTGATGGGTGCCACTCTGGCCTTACCCATGACCAGTGCGCAATGCACTTGTTCTTCGGCAACAACCCTGATGTATGAACACTGTCCATAACCGTTGTTGCTCGCATCTGAGAAATGATGTAATTCGATTTTCTGGATTGTGCCAAGGTTCTCAGGGACGAAGCATCTTGATATTTGGATTTTTGGGAGATTCTCCATGTCGTACAGCCATGCTTCCCACCTTGGCTGAAGTTCCGGGGGAAGAGAATCGTCCCATCCGACTCCTTGCTTGCACATCTCTTGAAGCACTCTTTTTCCAGTCAGGATGTAGGGGAGAGAAATCCTAGAGGGTCGTAGACACTTGCGACTGTTGATAGGATTCCTCGCCGTGTGGCTGTTTTTTCGCTGAGGACGACATTGTATGAGAACGTGTCCGTCTCTACGCTCCACTTGACTCCTAGAACACTCTGCATCGGAGGCTCACTGTAGTTCAGGTCGACGTCGTTCATTACAGTAGCACGTTCACTCTCTGGGATGGTGTCTAAAACTTCTCTGCTGTTAGACACGAACTTGTGCAGGTGCAGTTTCCCTTTGCACAAATGTCTCGTGCTTCCGTGATCAGCTGGACGGCTTCATTGACTGAGTCCACACTGATAAGACCGTCGTCCACATAAAAGTGTTTGCGGACGAAGCTTGCTGCCATTGGGTAACCCTTTTCATATTCACAGGCGAGATATTTCATGCCATAGTTAGCGCATCCTGGCGGCAGCGACGGCTCCAAAGATATGTACTCGCATGCGATACTCTTTGAGTTCACCTTCAGTGTTTCCGTTTTCCCACCACAGGAATCTCATGAAGTCTCGATCATCTGGGTGGACATGAAAGCGATGAAACATCTTCTCCACATCACAGGTGATCGCGATCTGATGCTCTCGGAATCTACACAGTACCCCTGTCAGAGTGTTAGTTAGATCCGGCCCCGTGAGAAGGTGATCATTGAGTGAGGTGCCTTCGAATTTGGCTGAGCAGTCGAAAACAACTCTGATTTTCTCAGGCTTGCGGGGTGGTACACCCCGTGGTGTGGGATGTACCATGTGTTTCCTTCCTTAGGTGAGCCGTCTGTTTCTTCGGCATCTCCATCCTTGAAGACTCCGTCCATGAACTTTACATAGTCTTCCTTGTACTTCGATTCTTCTCCAGTTTCCTCTTCAGATGCCTCGCTCTGACAACAGCGAGGTACTTGTTGTTTGGGAGCTGGGGACGCTGTCTGAAGGGTAGAGGCATCTCCAGGTGTCCTTTCTCATTATGATGAATGTTCCCATTCAGTTGCTGTAGAAACTGGATATCTTCTTGAGATACGTTATTCTCTCTGGTGTTTGTGTCCAGAAAGTCTGTTTCCAGTGCCTTAATCACAGAGGCTGGTGTGATAGGCGGAAGTTCCTTCACAGCGACGCGATGACAGAACCCTGTCACATCCTTAGAGCTTGCTTGAGCCGTCTTGGATCCCACGATACTCAACCTAACTCTGTCTTGACTGCGTATGGGTCACTGACTTCCCTGATATCACTTCTGTTGGCTTCAGGGCTCTTGCACAGTCATATCCTATGAGGAGCCCTACTGGACAGTCCAGTAGGCCGGGGAGCTCTTTTGCTATGCTGAGAAGGTGAGTCCATCCCTTTGCTGTTTCACGTGTGGGGATGCTGTTTTGCTCCAGCGGGATGCATTCTCTTGTGTAGGCTGGTGGTAGCTTGATGCTCTGTTGTGAGCGGTATCCTCTCACTTTAAGTCCAGCCGCTCTTTGACAGTTCACTATCGAACCTCTGTCCATCATCGTAGACAACTTCAGTTTGACAGGTTTGGTCTCTGCGTTAAGCTTCTCGCACACATCTTGGTCGACGAAAGTACTGCTGCTCTGTGTGTCAAGTAGCGCATACACCAAGATTTCAGGACCCTCTTTTGCTTCACAGGAGAGCCACACCGGAACAATCATAGAAGTGCGATCACTGCTTTTTACTCTCACACTGTGGTTAGACGCACATTCTTCTGGTGGCGGAGATTCTGGTGCCTCTTTCAGAGGGCGCTCCGCATGAAGCGGTGTGGGGTGGTTCCGTCTGCAGATGTTGCATGTAGCTCTTTTTTTACATTCTTTAGCAACATGGCCGACTCGCAGGCATCCGTAGCACATCCTATTGTCTAAGATGAACCTTTTCTTTTCCTCCTGCGACATGGCTGTGAACCTTTCACATTTGTAGATGAAGTGCTTTTCCTTGCAGCAGATGCACTCCACTGGTCTCTTGCTCTCTCTAGAGCCCTTGTCTCCATCTGATGCACTGGAGTCTTTGTCTTGATGATCAGCGCGTTTTGATTTTTGAGACACCTTCGCTGATGTCACCAGGGTGCTGACTTTGAGACGCTTATCTTTCCCTGTTTTTCGTCTCCCTTTGAGTGCATGGAGGGAGGAGATCGGCTTGCACGCTACGCACGCCTCTTCTGCTACAAAGTCGGAGAACGCCTTGAAACTTGGATATGGCTTCCCGGCATTTAGTTCTCGTGTGACATGGTGATTCCATCTGGTTGTTGCCCAGTCAGGAAGTTTCTGCAGCAACTTCTGATTTTCTTCACAGTCGTCTAGAACCTTCAGACCTTGTACGTGGGGCATTGCGTTCTTACAGGAGACAAGGAAATCACTGAACTCCCTCAGCTTGAGAGATTCCCTTGGACCTATCTTTGGCCAGCTGCTTAGTTTTCCCCTGAACGCTCTCTGGACTATGAAGGAGTGGCCATAGCGTTTGTTCAGGGCTTCCCATGCCTGTGTGTAGGCTTCCTCGTCGCTTCTGTAGAATGTTCCTTCTAGCCCACTGAGTGCTTCTCCGTCTATGTATTTCTTCAAGTAGTACAGTCTATGGGCTGGGTCTGTACAACTTGGCTCAATCAACGCCTTGAAGCAGTTGCTCCATTCGATGAACTTCAGTGGGTCTCCTTTGAACACGAAGGGCTCTGGGGCTGGGAGTCTAGTCGTTGCCAGGGTTTCTTTTAACACTTGAGCCAGGGAGACCTCATTTGTTGTCATCTCTTGTTGTATTGCAGTGCGAGGAGAGAAAGGGGTGAGTTGAGGAACTTTGATGCATGGAGTACTGGTGTGCTGTTCTGGAAGCTTACCTTTAGGCTGAGTGATTATTTCTCCATTTTTCTCCTTTCAGCGTTCCATTTTAATTCTTCTTCAGTGTATGCGTTGTACACTGCCTCCATGGTTTCAATGTCTCTCTGGGCTTCCAGCATTGTGATTTTGTCCTGCTGGGCAAGCAACTCCATCTCTGCCTTGCTCTTCTGCTGGGTGAGCACCCTCTTCTGTTCTGCAATCTCCTTTTCCCTTTTTACTGCAACTCGCTTGGCCGCCAGCTGTATTGCTACTTCAGCCTTCTTTTGAGATGTTCGAGAGGTTTGACTCCCTTGCTGACTGTTTGATACATGACTTTCATGCTCACTGTTCTGTCTAGCGTTAGACACAATTGATCCATAGATTGATCTGGCATAGTCTCTTTCGAGTAACTGGCGGAGCATTTCCTTTCAGCTACTTCATTAAACTCCTTGACGCCAACTTCAGCATGACGCCTATTCAGTACTGTGTTTATTTCAGTAGTGACTGAGGTGCAACAGTCCATTATCCTTCTTATCTCTTGTGATGGAGTGGTCATTACGCGTAGACTATCATACAATTGTTTGAGTTCTGACTCATATTTCTCTAGAGCTTCGATCATATTATCTATCTCATCTTTAGAGCACTCTTCCTTTAGATTATATCTAGCACTCTGGACCTGTGACTTGAAGTTGAAGTATGTAGTCATAAACTTCCTTTCCCCTTTACAATTTCATCTTGTTGTAATGCAAGCATTTTTTCTGTAGGGTGTCTCTCTCTATACTTCGCCTAAGCGTAGTCTCATCCTTGCCTTGTGGCTCTATTTCTGTGAGGCCTACTTTCTTTATCTCTATGTCTGCACGAATCTCACCTATGCGGTCTTCTATTCTTATGATTTCTGTATCTTCCATTTCTGACTCTAACCGCTCTTCTAATTGTGCCTTCTCTTCTTCTAAATCCTGAATTTCCTTCTCTCGTGCACAACTCTCTGTTGTATGTGATGTCATGTTTGCCATGCTATATTGCTTTAACTATTTGAAATCACACTTTTAGAAATTCAAGGATAAAAGGCAAGCTTAGAATTGCAATAGAAAATACACTTCAAGTGTCAAACCACATTACACGTTTCCATAAACATAGTCAATGAATGAACATTAGTTTTGGAAATACATCAATTCTCATCAATGCAGAAAATACACTGTCTCAAACTGGAGAGACACCTCTGACCTTAAATCCCACGGTGAAAGGTATCACACTGCCGACTTGTGGCCGTTCTGAAAACTGCAGCGATGCACGTGAAATGCAAGCGAACCTCTTAATTGAGTAAGTCTCTGTAAACAGTTCAGTCCGAATAGTCACTTGCCACTTGACCACGGAGCATTTTGTCCACGCAGACTCAATATTGACCTCGAAGACCCTTTTTGACCACGAGGAATGTGTCTGACGATGGCATCCATTCAATCTTGCCAATGGCGTTTTGGGGGCGCCCCGTCTGGACTTGTCTAACGTTGCTCGTGGCACCACTAACACTAGCCACACTGCTGGCTACGTTTTTCACTATAACTGCTCCTAAAGCTTTTCTTCAGTGACAGACAGACTTGACAGTTCAACCGCTAGTGTTCAACAATATTTATTTTCCTCCTTCACCGTTTTTTGGTGAAAAACTGTAACACACACCAAATATACAGTAATTAGCTACACATGCGACACAAGGACGCCATTTCTCTCACGTTAACTTCATATGAAATATTTACATCAATAAACAATAAAACAACATACATAGTCACACACAAACATACCGTTTTCGCCTTCTGTACTGAATTTAGGAGAAGTTAGATGGTTCTGTGCCAGTCTTGCACTATTTAATCGTGAGCCAAAACCCAATTGCTCTGAAGCTAATCTTGCTTCTTCATCGTTCTTCTCCAAACTGAACTCTCGCGCCCTAGTCACATGACCTTCACGCACCACACATGACGCAGCAGGGGGCGTAGTTACACCAAGAATAAATGAATTTCACAAACATTATACATAGGCTATAATCATATTATGATAATCATGTTTAGAAAGACATATTAATTATAAAATAATCATGAACTTAAATCACGACAGTTACAAAAATTCTCACATAATTTTGCTGCTCGTATTTGGTGAGTAACACATCTGGATTCATGTCTATAATAGCATGTGCTTATTCAATGTGGGGTATGGCTGCTTTATAAATCTAAAAATAAAACCAAAATCCTAAACATGGTGGTAAAATAATCTAAATACTACTAACTATCTACTAGGGTCTATCTTAGATATCAGGGCATATTCACAAAGCATTTTAAGGGTAAAAGTTGGTCGTAACTCCGCAATTTAGGAGCAACTCCGAAAAATAATGGGCGTGTCACTCATAAATTTAGGACTCCTAAATTTTTGGGATAAGAGTATTTCACAAAGGGTTTGAGAGCTAAAAACAGCTCCTAAGTCCAGGAGAAGTTAGAAGCAGTCAAGAGGACTTCTAAGTCCCTAAAGACCTACTCACAGCGATCCGAAAATCTGCTGTTGCGGGCAATCGTCGCAATCAGCGTCAACACTTTGGAGATATTGAATGATACAGAGCTCATAAAAGGTACCGCCTCAATCGCGAGGGTATTATATATAATATTATATATATTATATATAGATACCCGCTGATTGTTTACGAGATGCAGACATGTAACCAATTGACTAGTCAGTATTCTTGGTTTCATGTTAAATCAGTGACACGTAGCCTACATTTGTATTTTAGAATCTTTATTAGAAAATAATAGGGGTGCATCGGATCATTTTTCGATCAGCAAAAAAAAAAAAAAACGGGGCCAAAGTGCGTTTCCACCAAAATTACCAGGAACTATTCTCAAGGAATTGAATGAATGATAATTTCAGGTTTTCAATTTAAGTTATTTCACTAAATCTTTATTCGAACATTTCACAAAATACATTTTTAGATTCATTACGCCTTAGGCGATTTAACTAGGGTGGTCATATGCCTGAATTAATTTAATAAAAAATTAAAAGATCGCTAATGTTTAAATTTTATTTAATTCGGTCGCTTTTCTAAAAACCTGCTTCCCAGAAAGGCATTTAGTGTGAAAAACAAAGCAAACCAAAACATACATGGTTGTCTATCTCTTCACTGTAACTCTGCATCGAGATTTAGGGAATTGTTACTTTAAAACGTAACAGCGGCAGAAAAACTGTATTTCTCTATGATGGTTCAATTTAGCTATTAATCCCCGGATCATATGCGTGCCGTTACACCACTAGAATATAACAGGAACAGGTAGGCCTACATACCCCTTTACAGTAGCATATAATTTATTTTATAGGTTGAAATCGCGGGCAGAGACCCATCCCTATATCAGCCAATCGCTGTGGGCATTCTGAGTAAGCTCGTTCATGAGAAACAATGTCATCCATAGCAACGACGTCAACCCCGCCTCTCTCTTAGCTTGAAAATTCTAGGACTTCCTTAGTATGAGTTTGTCTTTGCAGCTTTGTGAATAGGTTTTAAGGTGGGACTCTAACTAAAAGGTTTTAGTGCGATTTAGGAGTACTCCTAGTGGTAAGATAAAATTATTTGTGAATACGGCCCCAGCAGTGTAGTGGAGGGCGCATGATGATCAAATTTGCTACAATATATCACGCCTGTAAAAAAAAAAAGATGCGCGTGCGTGTCGCGCGGCTATAGTGCATCGATAAAGGTCGCGAGCTGCTGACTTCTGGGGCCTCGCATATCTCCCAGATGGCCCTGTCTGAGACACTGGTAAAGTTTAGATATTTGCAACCTGGGAAACACCTTTTATATTGGATCATTTTGTCCAACGCAAACAGAATATTTTTTGCCTCCATCCAGTTCGGTAGTTTTGTGGTCAGCAATAAGACAATTGTGCCAACATGGGTTGGGCAGCGCAATAGGAGGTGTGTCAATAAAAACATTTGGCCATCTGGGCTGTCAAGTTGAATTTAAGCAGTTATCCTCCAGGTGTCCCAGCAATCATTTGAAACATATAGAATACATCATAGGCAAGGGTATGAGTTTTTTTACCACCTGTCAGGAACCTGCAGTTCCGTCCTCCAACAAGAGGTTGATGGAGGACTTTCTGAATCTACTTGTTAAGCAATCAATGCATTACCATCTCAAGTAATCATTCAATTACAACAAATGAGATGCATATTACAGTGTAGTAGACTAGTCAGCAGTTGGTGCTGCACACACCCACACAATCATACTGACTGATTTGTAAGTAGTACTGCTTTCAATTGTGAAAATATGTCTGTTGACACTTCTGTAGGACATTACATTTTACATTTTAAGCATTCAGCAGACGCTCTTATCCAGAGCGACTTAAAAGATGTGCATCAATACATGGTAATAGGACATATCATGCCCTTTCTGGAGCAAAGAAACTGATATGTTGAAATGAGTGGGCGGATATTTTTAAACCACACAAACTTATAAAAACAATTGAAAGCAAACGGAAAATGCTTTTTTGACAGACTAAAGGCAAAATAAAAATATAAAGAACAAAATTGTTATTGATGGGATGCCTTGATTTTAAAATTCAGTTAAAGGAGCACAATATTTTATTGTGAAGTGATTGGCTTATTTCAGGACTGTTCCAGAATTAAAGTACAGACATCTCACAACTGCCGCTATTCTTTGCCTGACATACCTATTCTATCATCTCGGATTTACAGTCATTCTCAAAGCTGGGAATAGAGTCTAAGGGAAGGGTCTCCACACTCAGGCTGTTCAATTTGCTGCGGGTTGAAAAGCTGCATTGCCTTGAGAAATGTATGATCTGGTTGAACAAATCTTGGTTTCTGTTGAAGTATGCAGTATGCAGATTGAAGTATGCGTTGACTTTGACGGCCACTTGACTGAATGTTTTTGTACATTGTTTTTTTATTGATCATTTTTGCTGTGCATCTGCTGTGCCAATGTTTGGTATTAATTGACCAGATCCTCAATTTTATTGTAAGTTTGGCGAATTCAGATTTTTCTACTCTCAAACCATTTAATCAGGTCATTCAGATTTTTGCTGTTTAGAAATGAGACAGCTGTTACTTCAAAACATTTCTGTCCCTCAGCAATGCAATCCCTTCAGTCAGCACATGTGAGATGAGATGTCTAACTCATCTTTTACTAAGCTACTGTAAAAGTCGTTGTACTGAGCATGCTAGGTCACGGATGCATACCAAGTACCCCTGGTACTGTTTGGGTAGTTGCATGTTTACGATGTTCCAAATAACGGTGTTTCCTACTCAGACAATGTTTGAATACCTTCTTCTTTGTTGCAATACGTTTTTCAATCTTTCGGAAATTGTCTGCACATATGTATATTGCAAGCAAGTGTTAAAATATGAGCATTGCATGTCAAATGAACAAAATTAGGAAATAAGCCTCGCAGAATGTCATTGTATGCTTTAACCATGCTTGTGTTATCTGATACAAAGCCTGTGATATTGTTTAAATCCACTTTGTATGCATTTAAACTGTTAACAACATCTTCTGCCACTGTGGAGTGATTGATAGATTGTAAATACACAGTATCTGTCAGTTCCTCCTTGTAAAACATACAAAATGAGTAGAACATAATGGTCTTTTGCATCTGTCGATTCATTTGTAACAACAGATAGCCTGTCAGATTTTTTTACTAGATGTTTTGTTTCACTTTTGTGCATTTTTGCGATGCACGGTAAATATTCCCTTCTCAAACGACCAGCCGTTGGAATGTGTCCAACATGCTTCTTTTTAAAAACTCGTATTTTGGGGTTGTCCATTTTCTCAAGGGGAATGTTTGCACTGACAAAAAAATTTAAAATTGTAAATGACATCATGCCTCCTGTCGATACTGTCATTTCTTCTTCTTTTTTTGAGCGCGGATGTCCCCTCGCTCCTGTCAAATGTGATCTTTTGTTTTTCGTGTTTCAATGACTTCAAATGCTGGCCTATTGTTGCTTTTTAGTTTGTTATAATTAAATATTTCAGGTCGTGCAAAATACATTGCGTCTATCAGTGCGCAAGGTGCCAGGCAGATATTGTTTTACTCTTTCAGTTAGAGCTTTGCTCAGATTTATCTTCGATCTGGTTGTAGCCTCCATGTTTAGTTGTATGGAAACTCCCCTCTCTGAAATAATGTCAATTTGTAGACTTGCATCCTTGCACTAACACTCAGATTGGCACTTAATTGTAGAATTGGTTATGTTCACTTGAGTAATTGCCACTAATTACTGAAAATAGTGTGTGAAAATAGAGTGCCTACCACAATGCTTTGAGGATCAGAGCTGCTGCAGCTTCTTGAGAGAGGTGGTGAAAAACGCATGCCTAATTATATTACTATTTTATGAAGAAGTGAGTCGGGAGAAGGGGGGGCAATTGTATCTTCCATACACATGTTAAAATAGGACCCCTGATTGTGGTGAGATCAAAGAAAAAAGCACATGGAATCAAACATTTTCAGATCTGTTTTTGGCCACATTCATATGTGGGAATAAATCCGATATGAATCTGCGACTGCCATCTAAACGCACAGATCGTAATTTCCCTGTCATTCCAATTCGTACGTCATTCAAAACGATACTCATATACTTTTTCGCATTTGAATGACGTGTAACGTTTCACATGCAGAACCAGAAATATACAGGGGATGTTTCGCAACAAAACCGTTTTTGACAAGATTTCAACCAACATCAGATTAAGTGACAATTATCACACCTTCACACAAAAACTTAAGTCTTGGCTGAAATGAAATCAAAGCTCTCTCATTAAACCTTGTAATGTTGTATAGGAAATGTATGTTTATCTGGCCTACACTCTTTTTATACTCTCCTATATTGAAATTAAATGTACTGTATGAATCTGTAACTGTGTTGTGTCAATCTTTCACCTGCCAAGGGACTACATAAAAATGAGCTGTCGAGCTAACTCTGGCAATGTAGCCATTGACGCTTTTTATGAATATGTTGATTACTATGTGCTGTGCCTTGTAAATAAATTCAATAAATAAACCCTACATACTGCGTCTTTAAATATAATGTTTAAAAATATAAAACTTCAATCGGTATTTACATTTGCCAGCGCTTGTCACATTTTTATATGCTACTATAGACAGTATGGCTGTGCTGGCATGGTTGTTGTTCACTTCCGTATCGGTAACCAAACCCTTGTGTACGCATGCGGGTTGTTTCAAGTGTAAACCATGTAAACACAGGTATCAGATATGGCTCACTTTTAAAAGTAGATGTAAACAGGCGGTCCAAAAAATCGGATGTAGGCAAAAAATCAGAACTGGGCATCAAGGCAGGCAGTGTAAATGTAGCTTGCACAGTTTGCAGACGCAGACCCTCGTCGAGGACGTGCTCGATTGGCATCCTTCCAAGCAATTTGTAGCGAACGTTAGCACCGATGTGGTCCTTGCATTTGTCAAATTCGATCCAAATCCTTAATGTCTCCAAACCCCTAGACCAATTTTTGGACCCGGTTTCCACGGAAAAGAAAACACTGGGAGCTGCGACCAGTTCATTTATTTCGCACCGATGTAATTCTTGGTCCTGTGCATTTGTCATTATTTATTTTCCCAAGCCATCCAAATAAGGCTGAAAGAGCCGCATGCTCCAAACCCCCCTAGACAGTCCATGTCAGTGATTTTCTCATAAGAAGCCAGGGCCAGCAATACAAACGATTGGTAGCGAGGCTCAGAGTATCATACCAACAACACTCCTACCTTCTTGTTTCTCTTAGTGAACGTAATTTTAGGAAGTGGTCTTCCTTCCATTTTAATCCTCGTCTTCTCTCTGTATTCCAATGAGTGTAATGGAGTTTGCAATAACTTCACCACATCCTTCTCCACTTTTACCATTCTGGCCATTTCTAATTAGCTAGCTCTCGTCAGCTATCCTCCTCTCCCGCCCGTTTGATTGGCTTGTTATTTAGCTTCCTAACAATTAAGCTAACGTTAGCCAAACGTCATTCTTTCGCCAAGATCCTCCAACAATAAATAATACAAATAATTACTACGACCTCCCCTTCACACCCTACTACCCTCAATAAAAAAATTAAAAAAACTGCACAATTATTTGTAATTGAATAAAAAAGCTAATCTCTCTCTCTTGGTGTCTTTCACAAAATCTCCTACACGTCTACACAACTGAATATCATGGCTTGTGCATCATAACCATGATTAACCCTTCCCTTCTCTACTTTAATTGGATGTACAGTATGTCATTATTTTATTCCGATGGATGATTGGTCTATTACCCTAAGAGCTATTTTTTCCATGTAAAAGATAGGAGAAGAGAAAATGTGGGGAAAAAATGCATTTGAATGGGGATTTATGAAGGTTTAGGGAGGAGGATATAATGTCCTCCAGCTACATTTTTCAATTGCAATAGAGGGCGCTGCTGAGACTTTAATAATAGCAATAGGGGTTTTATGTAGCCTAGATGCTTAGAATTTGAAGGTGATTTTTTGACATAATTTTTATAGCTTTTATAATATTTTTTTCACATTTTTGGGGATGATTTGTTCAACCAGCTCATACATTTCACAAGGCCATGTGGCATTTCGACCCATAGCAAGTAAGCATCCTGAGCATGGAGACCCTTCCCTTAGAATCTAGAGATGATAGAATATGTACATCACGCAAAGAATTGCAGCAGTTGTGAGATGTCTGTACTTGAATTGTGGGACAGTCCTGAAATAAGCCATTCACTTCCCAATCTGACCAAAATGCCAAATCAATAGTTATCAGTTCAACAATTCTGTTGAGGTGGTAGAGGAGAGTTTCCTCTAATGGACACATTTTTACACCTCTATGACAAGTCATGAAAGAGGAAACAACTGGCAATGATTAAATTCAACTCCAAAATATAAAATATTGTGCTCCCTTAACTGAATTTAAATCCCATCAATAACAGTTTTGTTCTTTATATTTTTATTTTGCCTTTCGGCTGTGTGGTTTAAAAATATCCACCCACTCATTTCAACATATCAGCGACATATTTTTACAATTGAAAGCAGCAACCTACTTACAAATCAATCATTATGATTATGTGTGCGTGTGTGTAACGCTAACTGCTGACTAGTCTACTACACTGCAATACGCTCCTCATTTGTGGTAATTGAATGATTACTTGAGATCGTAATGTTTGATTGTTTAACAAGTAGCTTTAGCAAGTCCTCCGTCAACCTCTTGGTGTTGGAGGACAGAACTGCAGGTTCCTGACAGAGGTGATGAAAAAACACATGCCCTTACCTATGTAAAAGACAGAAATTCACTTAATATAAATTTAGTTTCATTGGGTTTTGTTATTGAGAAATAATATGTGTTTTAAGAATGAAAATCTTTCTTGAATTACTTGACGTCTTGGTTTGTAATATTGGTGGGCACCACAGGTTATGTTCAAAATGGGAACTTGATGCATCTATTGCACTGAATTTTCTTTTCCAAGCCAATGTCTGTTTAATAATATTTTGTGCAGTCATATCTGGTATAAGTGAAACAGAAAAAGACATGCATTTGACCTTTCCTGAATCAGAGACAATTGCAATTTGGTCATACCTGGAATGTCAAATTTTGGTGCATTTTTTCAGATATGTTTTTGTATATTTATTCCAATAAATATAATATGCAAATTATGTGACACAAAATACTTTATTTTGAATTGCCTTTATGCATAAGCTTTATTATCTGAAAACATGTTAGACGTTCAACACCAATAGACCCATATTGTGCATTAATGAAAAGAGAATAAACAAGCCTCTCCAATATCATATTTATGTTCATATATAAATATAAATATATACTGTACCTATATATAAGAAATAAATACAAGAGAAAATAAGAGCTAACATAAGTGTGAAATTGTATCTCAACATTTATCTCTTAATAGATACCTATTAGGAATATTTTTACACATTATATGTAATGTTGCAGTTTTTAATAATCTTTCAGTGACACAAATTCATAAAAATATTTAGCAATGTAGGTCATGATAAAAAATATATAACTTACTAAGTGTTCAGTACATGTTAATGTAACATAATTGCAGAGAATATGTGTACAGTTAAACAAATGTACATTCATTAAATGTCTTCTCCAGTATAAACATATCAAGCAACATAAAAATTGAATTGCCAAATTACATGAATAGTCTCTAATAAACATTGAATCTAATAAATATGCAACACACATTTACATATTAATAAATAGCTTGATTGTATGATGAATGAACACAGTTTATGAATTATGTGCAATTATTATCGTTATTGATATGAATAAATATAGAGGAATAGCTTGCATCGTCCAGCTCTGCTACTGATATTTTTTATATGTATGTGCATGAACGCTTATATCTAAAATATATATATTCATCAGCATAGGTTTTCAGATTCCAGCTGAACATCAAAGCTCCATCCTCTCAGAGGGGGTGTATCCTGTACTGTTGCATGTTGTAGCGCCGCCTCCTGCGCCAGCGTCTCTTAATGGCTGCACAGCAACCACACAGCAGACACTGCAATACAGAGTGAGAGTGTCAGAGCATAACTAGAAATACAGCAGACACTGCAATACAAAGTGCAAAAAAGTCAGAGAGAGAACACTGCCTCAAATACAACATAAACTGCAGGAAACACAGAGAGTTGTAACTCATTCAGCGACAGAAGGAGAAAGACAGATAGGAGGCACAATACACACATGCATAAAAAAACATAAGCATACACATGTAGGCACACATACAATTTTTGCATTCACACACATACACACACACACACACACACATGCACACACACATACAGGCAGCCATACACACAAACTGAGAGTGTCAGAGAACAACTACAAATACAGCAGACACTGCAATAATGGGTGAGAGAAAGTCAGAGAAAGAGCATGACCTTATACAGTAGGCATTGGGGAGTTGTAGCTCATTGGGAGACAGGAGAAAGACAGAGAGAGCGACCACACATAGGAGGCACAATGCACATGCACAAACAAAAATATAAACATACACATGTAGGCACGCACAAATGTGTGCATTCACACACATACAGACACACACACACACATAGGCACACACTCACAAATATGCACATTAACACACATAGGCACCCACACACACATGCACACACACACTCAATTTCATACACACCCCATGTAGTACTTACACACAGGAGAATCCAGAAGGGGACAAGAATAATGGCGATACCACAGGGGATGATGATGGCCAGGGCCCATCCAGGGAATGACCCTCCTGAGTCTGTGATCAGCAGGAGGACGGGGCTAGTCGTGGTAGTCGGGGCTGCAGTGGTGGCTAGACCTGAAAGTGCAGAATAGATGATTCATTCTAATTAATCACGCAGCTAAACACATCAGCACAAAGGATGCTTTTTGCTTTCTTTCTGCCAACTGTAATTGTTACATCAATATCATATTCAGTAAATTCACAATCCTGCTAATATAACATATGAAATTTGCACAGTCTGGGCAGCTGTACCTGTGTGAGGGGTCAATGGTCACTCATTGAAAAGGTCACTAAATCAAATACACTTTCATGAATTACAGCAACAAAGTGTATTTGCATATCACATTTATAATGCAAAAACAGATAAGTTGATGGGTGCAGTGAGAAACCTACCACTAATTGCCAGTAGCGCAGACAGGAATCTGCTCGGCTGCTTTATGTCCCCTTTGCGAAAGATGTACTCCATGCTGGCTTGAATATGGTCAGGCATGTTCCTGCAGAAAAAATATGACATAATTTAGAAAATGGTTGACTTCATGCTTATGAAATGTACATTTTCAATTGTAACCCAATGATTTAATTTGTACCCTTTCTCCATAAGTATATATGTTTATGAAGTCATAAACGGAAACCCAAGATTTGTTACTTACATATAACTTGCTTGTTCAAAGTCGAAAGGATTTTCCCCAGGTTTGTTCAGCATTATGTTCAGCTGAAGGTCAAAGCGAGACAAATAAATAATAATAATCGATTAATAAACCATAATAAGCTACTCACTACTTTCTAAGTTTTGGTCTAATGGTCAGCTGACCAGAACCTCTGATGTTCAGTGTTGCGATGCTTGTTTTATACAACTCAGAAAACCTGTATATAATTATGAAAGTATTACTGTGCTGAACAAGTGTCTTCAGAAATAAATTAAAAGCCATTAGAGTCAAGATAACTCAGATTTCTTCTCTTTTCATTTCCCCACTGGCATAAGTATATAGGATTCATACAAATCATACAGCTTATACACTGCCCGTCCCCCAAAAAAGTCACACACTCTAATATTTAGTTGGACCGCCTTTAGCTATAATTACGGCACGCATTCGCCGTGGCATCGTTTTGATAGGCTTCTCCAATGTCACAACATTTATTTCCGTCCAGAGTTGCATTAATTTTTGTATTGATGATGGGAGAGTCGGACCGCTGCACAAAGTCTTCTCCAGCACATCCCAAAGATTCTCAATGGAGTTAAGGTCTGGACTCTGGTGGCCAATCCATGTGTGAAAATGATGTCTCATGCTCACTGAACCACTCTTTCACAATTTGAGCCCGATGAATCGTGGCATTGTCATCTTGGAATATGCCTGTGCCATCAGGGAAGAAAAAATCCATTGATGGAAAAACCTGGTCATTCAGTATATTCAGGTAGTCAGCTGACCTCATTCTTTGGGCACATAACGTTGCTGAACCTAGACCTGACCAACTGCAGCAACCCCAGATCATAGCACTGCCCCCACCGGCTTGTACGGTAGGCACTAGGCATGATGGGTGCATCACTTCATCCGCCTCTCTTCTTACCCTGATGCGCCCATCACTCTGGAACAGGGTAAATCTGGACTCATCAGACCACATGACCTTCTTCCATTGCTCCAGAGTCCAATCTTTATGCTCCCTAGCAAACTGAAGCCTTTTTCCGATTAGCCTCACTGACAAGTGGTTTTCTTAAGGCTACACCGCTGTTTAGTCCCAATCCCTTGAGTTCCCTTCACATTGTGTGTGTGGAAATGCTCTTACTTTCACTATTAAACATAGCCGTGAGTTCTACTGTTGATTTTTTACGATATGATTTCACCAAACGTTTAAGTGATCGCCGAACACGATCATTCAAGATTGTTTTCGACAACATTTCTTCCTCAAAGATGATGGTTCACCACTATCCTTCCAGGTTTTAATAATGCGTTGG
The DNA here is from genome assembly GCA_029706075.1 of Aldrovandia affinis. Classification (NCBI taxonomy): domain Eukaryota; kingdom Metazoa; phylum Chordata; class Actinopteri; order Notacanthiformes; family Halosauridae; genus Aldrovandia; species Aldrovandia affinis. Next base: position 499 of record JAINUG010000918.1, on the reverse strand, counting down.
ACAGTTCTTAACCCAATTTTAGTAGTTTCAGCAATCTACTTAGTTGTTTTCTTTGCTTGATGCAGGCCAATAATTTGACCCTTCTGAAACAGATTAACATATTTTCCACGACCACAGGATGTCTTCCGACATGGTTGTTTAAGAAATGAGAAGCTACTCACTGCATCAGTTAGGGTTAAATAACTTGTTGCCAGCTAAAACATATTAATCACTGCAGTAATTATCCAATGGAAGGCTCTTACCTATTAGTTATTTAAATCCAGGTGGTGACTTTTTTTTTGGCCAGGCAGTGTATTTATGTAGGATATAATGTTTGTACAGTTATAGTCCTGGAGTTTCAGAATCCTGCATGTTTTTTTTCTTTACACTGACTTCTGATATACATCTGGTACAGCAGATGAGGAGTCCTCCTATCTAAATAACAATCTCAGATTAACAATTAAGTAGCTCCAGCCTGCCTGGACTGGAGCTACCCATGCTTCCATAACAGGATATTATC
>JAINUG010000917.1:0-42865 GCA_029706075.1 Aldrovandia affinis | reverse complement strand
AAAATGCTACAATGTGTAATTTAACAGTGACGTGATTAACACACTACACACTGAACTGGAGAAGATGGAGCTCAGTGTGAACAAACTTTAGAGTGTCATCAGCATAACAGTGATAGGAAAAACCATGAGCAGAAATAACAGAACCAAGTGACTTGGTGTACAGAGAAAATAGGACAGGGCCTAGCACCGAGCCCTGCGGGACACCGGTAGAGAGGGTGCGGGGAGAGGAGAGGGATCCTCTCCAGGCCACCTGGTAGGACCGGTCAGCCAGGTAGGACTCAAACCATGTCAACACAGATCCAGAGATTCCCATCTCGACGAGAGATGAGAGCAGGATCCGGTGGTCCACGGTGTCGAATGCCGCCGACAGGTCGAGGAGAAGGAGGACGGAGCTAAGGGATCGGGGACTTAGCGATGTGAAGAGCCTCTGTGACCGCAAGGAGAGCAGTCTCTGTGGAGTGGCCTGCTCTGAACCCAGATTGGTTAGGATCAAGCAGGTCGTTCTGTGAGAGATGAGCAGACAGTTGATTATAGACAGCCCGCTCTAACGTTTTGGAGAGGAATGGGAGGAGAGAGACAGGTCGGTAGTTAGAGATGACAGCAGGATTCAGAGAGGGTTTGAGGAGGGGGACAACCTGAGCGCATTTGAGGGAGGAGGGGACAGAGCCAGAGGAAAGAGAGGAGTTAATGACATTAGAGACAAAGGGGAGGATGTCCATAGCAATGGATGGGATGGGATCAAGAGGGCAGGTGGTGGGACGGTGGGAAGAACAAGTTGAAGGATGTCAGAGTCAGGGAGGGGTGAGAAGGAGGACAGAGGAGTGGGAGGTTTAGGTAGCGGGATGGGAGAGGGAGAGGTTGGGGGGAAGGAGTTGCGAATGACCTCAACCTTCTCGTGAAAGAAGGATGAGAAGTCATCGGCAGGTTATAGAGGAGGGGGGTGGGGGAGGAGGAGGGGTGAGGAGAGAGGAAAACGTAGCATAGAGTTTACGTGGGTTGGAAACAGAAGATTGAATTTTAGAAAGGAAAAATGCAGACTTAGCAGAGGAGAGGTTAGCGGAGAAGGAAGCCAGGAGTGTGTGGAAGTCAGACAGAGCTGCAGGGGATTTGGATTTTCTCCATTTCCTTTCTGCCGCACGCAGCTTCAGTCGGTTAGCCCGAATGGAATCGGTTAGCCAGGGGCGGGGGGCGGAGACGAGCGGGTTTAGCGGATAGAGGACAGAGTAAGTCAAAGGAGGAGGAGAGAGAGGAAAGTAGGGTGGATGATGCTACTTCAGCAGGTAGCTGAGAGAAGGCATCAGTAGGGGGAAGGGAAGATAGGACAGTAGCTGACAGGGCAGCGGGTGAGAGAGTGCGGAGGTTTCGATGGACAAGGACAGTGGGAGCAGGTGAAGATGGTTTAGGGACAGAGGGGAGGGGGAGGGAGAAGACAGAAAGGAATGGTCAGACACATGTAGAGGTGATACCGTAATGTTGGGTGAGGCGCAGTTCCTGGTGAAGACCAGGTCCAGTTGGTTACCGGCCTTGTGGGTGGATGGGGATTCAGCCATGGTGAAGTCAAAGGACTGAAGCAGGGGGGAATGCAGAGGCCTGGGAGGACTCTAGCTGCAGGTTGAAGTCCCGAGGAGTAAGACGGAGTGCCATCCTCAGGAAGGCACTGAGTAGGGCATCCATCTCGTCTAGGAAACTCCCAGTGGACCTGGAGGGCGGTAAAGAACAATGATGTGCAGTTTACATGGAACAGTGACAGTGACAGCATGAAATTCAAAGGAGGAGGGGAGAGTGAGGAAGAGGAACAATACCAAATCTCCACAGGGGGAAATCAGTATACCTGTCCCTCCACCTCTACCTGAGGGTCGTGGAGTGTGGGAGAAGGTGTAGGCGGCAGAGAGAGCAGCAGGGGTGGCCGTGTTTTGCGGAGTGATCCAGGTCTCTGTGAGCGCCAGGAACTGCAGGGAGAGTAGTGAGGCCTGGGCCGAGATGAAATCGGCCTTCCGGACAGCGGACTGGCAGTTCCATAGTCCGCCTGCTACCACCATGTCAACACCGGGAGATCTAGGAGGGTGGATGAGGTTGGACAGATTACGGGTGTGGGTAGAATCTCTCCTTCTAGGCAATCTAGAAGAGGAGACATGGACTGGGATAGGGAGGAAGCATGTAGAGTTAGATGCAGAGGAAGTAGAACAGGGAGATACAAAACTATGATACTTACCGTGCGGCGAGCACTCCCTAGCTGGCCCCCCTCGGTGGACTCCTGCAGGTAGACTCCTCCGTCTTTGTCCGCTGAGTCTTCGTTCGGTGAGGCTAGGAAGGTGAGGCTGCCGCTATCCACAACTATGATTGCTTATATGTGGCGAATGCCCCCTGACAACAATAGAGACTAATTACCAATTCCTTACATTAATCAACTGCAAACACGGGTGCTAAGCTTGTTAATCAAAACTGGTTGAAACGCTAAGTATCAATCAAACTTTGAACTAAATCTTCTAAGCAGCGACTGAAGCTAGTAATCAACTAATAAACCGTGGAACACACACACACAAACACACATACGCTCACACACACACACACACATATATATATATACACACACACACACACACACACACTCACACACACACACACTCACACACTCACACACACACACACACACACACACACACACACACCAATGCAAGCACACACACATACACACACACACTGACATTCAAATATTGCAGTAATGGCCCTGCTAAGGAAACCCTTTAACCATTTAAACCAATCACCCACTTTCCCCGTATGCTACTTGCTACTCAGATTTCACACAGACGTCATACAGGGGCAGATGCACACAGGAGAACTCTCTGCGTCACTCCCCGTCACTCCCCTACAGCTGGACACACCTTCATCTGCACAACTCCCTCTGGACTGTAACCCTCACCTCGTGATAAACATGATTGTTTTAAATTAATGTTTGTGTTAAATAAATATGGTTGTTTTGATCCTCTGCCATAAATATCCTCTTTATTTGTGCTGGGATCAGGAAGTACATTACGTGTGTGTGTGTGTGTGTGACTGTGTGACTGGGCACGCGTGTGCACTTATCCATAAAGCCAGAATCAAAGGATATTACAAACGAATATCAGCTGAAAGATGATGTTTATCAGCTCTGTGCAGCTGTGATTTACTCAAAGCACAAGATATTACCAGATTGCGTTCACGATATTCCAGTGTTTCCAGTCTTCACTTCTATTGCAATGGCAATGCAAACTGAATGAAATAATAGTACACTGTGTTAACTTCATTCTTCATTTAAATCCCCTTGGTTTGTATCAGACTGCCCCTGTTTTAAATCTGCTGGGGGCGCAGTAGTGTCACAGGGGGGCTGTGGCAGGGGGGGGGCCCTGTGTTAAACCTGCTGGGGGTGCAGTAGTGTCACAGGGGGGCTGTGGCGGGGGGCTGTGTTAAACCTGCTGGGGGCGCAGTAGTGTCACAGGGGGGCTGTGGCAGGGGGGCCCTGTGTTAAACCTGCTGGGGGCGCAGTAGTGTCACAGGGGGGCTGTGGCAGGGGGTCCTGTGTTAAACCTGCTGGGGGCGCAGTAGTGTCACAGGGGGGCTGTGGCAGGGGGCCCTGTATTAAACCTGCTGGGGCGCAGTAGTGTCACAGGGGGGCTGTGGAAGGAGGGGGCCCCTGTGTTTGCCACAGAGGGTTTTTCGTAAGACATATTTTTGTGCTCTTCTACAATGTTTTTACACCCTTACACAGTTCCTCATCACATTAGACCACATCAGACTTTCAAACGGACCAGTGCACTGATGAAAAAGCAGTTTCATGGGCCACAATTTCTATTAAAATTTAGATTCTTGGAAGCGAGCCTCCATCCAAAATGAATGGTGAAATGTTAGCTTTGAATGAAACCTTTATTGCCCCACCACGGGGTCCAGGCTGAAAACGATACTTACGCCAAAATGTCAGTTTTTAGCAATGTTTTTAAATAGTTTACTCGCCGTTTTGGAGGACCATATTGTAATAGTTTATGAGAAGGGACCTATGGCTATCTAGCTAGCTGTTTTTGTCACTTTTAAAGCACCAGGGAGATCGCTACATAAAAGAGGTTTCGCGGCCCAAGGTGCATATAAATACTGCATGATTACAATGCAGTGCAGTTATTCAATTTGTCCACAGGAGGGAGCCAAATGCATGATATGCTTTCTGATCTGGCTAAAATGTCCGTTTTCCGCGTTGTTTTAAAATAGGCTACTTTCTCGCCCGTTTTGTAAGATAATATGGGCATGGTTTATGAGAAGGGACCTATGGCTATCTAGCTAGCTATTTTTGTCACTTTTAAAGTACTATGAAGACCGCTACATTTACATTTACATTTTAAGCATTTAGCAGACGCTCTTATCCAGAGCGACTTACAAGATGTGCATTAATACAAGGTGAGAACAATCAAAGTTAGCGTACAAGATCAGTGCAGTAAAACGGCAAAAGACATCATTGCAGGCATCTGCGTATCATACCTGTAACATTGGGAAAGAAAAGGTTAGTGTTTTTTTTTTTTTTTTTTTTTTTTTTTTGAACAAGTAAACAGTGGTGATGACAGATTGACTAGACGGACAGTGTTCAGTGGTAGTGGAGTCTGAAGAGGTGGGTTTTGAGTCTCTTGCGGAAGATTGGAAGTGATTCCGCAGTCCTGACCGATTGCGGGAGGTCGTTCCACCATCGAGGGACCAGGACAGAGAAGAGGCGAGACCGCGAGGAGCCGGCTGCCAGGCGCCCGGAGGGATGGGGCAGTCAGTCTGCCAGCGGAGGCGGAGCGGAGGGGTCTGGACGGGGTGTAGGGCGTGATGAGTGACTGGAGGTATGGGGAGCAGTACCTCTGGCCGCTTGAAAAGCAAGCACCAGTGACTTGAATCTGATGCGTGCTGCGATGGGGAGCCAATGCAGAGAGGAGAGTAGAGGGGTGACGTGGGTGAACTTCGGCTGGTTGAACACCAGGCGAGCAGCAGCGTTCTGGACTAGTTGCAGTGGCTTGATGGCACAGGCCGGAAGGCCTGCCAGCAAGGAATTGCAGTAGTCCAGACGTGAGATCACCAGGGCCTGGACCAGGAGTTGAGTGGCCTCTTGGGTGAGGAACGGTCTGATCCTCCGGATGTTGTGGAGGGAGAAACGGCAGGTCCGGGAGATCGCTGCAATATGGCTCGAGAAGCACAGCTGGTTGTCCAAGGTTACCCCGAGACTCCTGGCAGACTGGGACGGAGACACTATGGAGCCTTCCACGGTAATTGACGCATCAATCATCGGGAGCCCTTCGCTGGGAGGAAGAGCAGCTCTGTCTTCCCCAGGTTCAGCTTCAGGTGGTGGGTGGACATCCATGCGGAGATGTCAGCCAGGCATGCAGAGATCCGTGCCGGGACCTGGGTATCAGATGGAGGGAAGGAGAGAAATAGTTGAGTGTCATCAGCATAACAGTGATAGGAAAAACCATGAGCAGAAATAACAGAGCCAAGTGACTTGGTGTACAGAGAAAATAGGACAGGGCCTAGCACCGAGCCCTGCGGGACACCGGTAGAGAGGGTGCGGGGAGAGGAGAGGGATCCTCTCCAGGCCACCTGGTAGGACCGGTCAGCCAGGTAGGACTCAAACCATGTCAGCACAGATCCAGAGATTCCCATCTCGACGAGAGATGAGAGCAGGATCCGGTGGTCCACGGTGTCGAATGCCGCCGACAGGTCAAGGAGGAGGAGGACGGAGCTAAGGGATCGGGACTTAGCGACGTGAAGAGCCTCAGAGACCGCAAGGAGAGCAGTCTCTGTGGAGTGGCCGGCTCTGAACCCAGATTGGTTGGGATCAAGCAGGTCGTTCTGTAAGAGATGATCGTTGGTCGTTTGGACCTCGGGGTCCAGGCTGAAAACGATACTTACGCCAAAATGTCCGTTTTAGCGATGTTTTTAAATAGTTTCTCGCCGTTTTGGAATATTATATGGCCATGGTTTATGAGAAGGGACCTATGGCTATCTAGCTAGCTATTTTTGTCACTTTTAAAGCACCAGGGAGATCGCTACATAAGAGGTTTCGCGGCCCAAAGTGCATATAAATACTGCATGATTACAATGCAGTGTAGTTATACAATTTGTCCAGACCATGGGAACAATCAATACTTCTAAATGCAGTAAAAGTATTAAATAAATGTATCAATTATTTTTATTTTTTACAAATGTCTGTATTTGTGTGTCCGCAGGCTGACAATCTGCAGTAATGGAGCAGTGCGTGGTTATAGTCCTGTTGATCTCAGGTCAGTTATTACATCTGAAAGTACAGTGACATTGTGTGTGTGTGTGTGTGTGTGTGTGTGTGTGTGTGTGTGTGTGTGTGTGTGTGTGTGTGTGTCTGCGTGGATATGTGTGTGTGTGTGTGTGTGTGTGTTTGTGTGTGTGCATACATGTGTGGTGTGTGTATGTATGTGTGCACATGTGTGTATGTGTATGTGTGTGTGCGTGTGTGTGTGCATACACGCATGTGCGTGTGTGTATATATGTATGTGTGCACGGGTGTGTGTGTGTATGCGTGCACGTGCGTCCGTGTGTGTGTGTGTGTGTGTGTGTGTGTGTGTGTGTGTGTGTGTGTGTGTGTGTGTGTGTGTATGTGTGTGTGCGTGAGCACAGACTTACTGCAGAGATAACTACATTGACCTGGCCACCATAGATGATGCAGAGGAAATGAAGGCACTGATGGAAGCAGTAGACAGTGTTTTTAATGGAGAGGCCTGGGTAGGACTGTATGATGACAGGGATAACTGGCAGTGGTCTCTGGTAGACAACAGTTCCTACAGTGAGGGGGTGACTGAGTTTAGTAACTGGAGAAATGGGCAACCAGACAATTATGACAGCAGAGAGCACTGCGTAAGGATGAGCCACGCGGGGACATGGTCGGATTCGGTCTGTGAAACAGATTGCGTGTCCATCTGCTACGATGGTGAGAACTCCTCTCGTTATAACTCATTACACACAACAGTGCAGTCTGATTCTGAGACGGCCCTTTATAAGAATTTCACTGTTTACTTGCATGTCTTTGAATGGTGTTGTGACATCATTTATCATTTTGCCTTTATTTAAGTAGGAATAACCCTTAAGTAAGGGCAAAAGTCTTTCATTTTGCATGTATTGATTATTGGTGTTATTGAACAGGATGAATGCTAATATAAGATCTATTTCTGTAATTTCTCAAACATTTAATCTTATTTTCCAAAACTGAAGAAACAAGTAAATATGACAGTGGATAAATACAATGTAAGCTAAAACATAGGCACATGAGAACATGGTTATTCTTAAAATGGGATTTAAAAATCCAGTTGTAAGTAAAGCTCTGATATTATGGTTGGTTTAATCTGTATGTCTCACTGGCTCTGGGAGTTGAATCCTAAACTTTCCCATCTTGGGCATGCCCACCAAGTACTGTCAGGACACAAGCCTGTAGCTTATATTAGCCTATTATTTCATTTTATATTGTAGTAGTATTTGTATTATAATGTTACGATCTCTGAAGAAAGCAACAATTTTTGTGAGTATTTTATGATCGCTCATATTGCCGAGGTATTTCACAATTTTGCCTGTTTTGTATTGCGCTTTCAAGGTGCTAGTCGCTGTGCATTGCAAAACAAATCACAAATGTTGTTGCAAAGTACCCCGGTTCATGTCATGACAGCTTTATTTTCAGGAATACCTGCATCTACAGACAGCTAGTCAGAATTTTAAATATATATATTCATAAATAAATATAGCATACACATTATTTATTAGAACTTGAAATAAACATTATAAAAATAAAATAAAAATATCATTAATATCATCGCCCCCTCGTCAATTAACGTAGCTTCATAATTCTCTCACTGTTATTTTGACTGTATTTTAAATAAATCACAAACATTTAGGGATATGAAATACGGATATAATCCCCCATCCCACAGCTCAACAGTATCACCAGCCATCGCTTATTTTTTGTTGTTGTTATTATTCCTCGCTGTAAAGTCTCACCTCTCGGCGCAATCATCCAACCTCTGCAATCGCACAGGGCATTGCCCCACGATACACCGGCCAGTTATCTGGCCTACATGGTATTGTAGTGAACGTTTAATATTTAACATGACAGAAACCAGTGCGCCTACATACGTGCATAAATATATTTTAAGGCATATCTTACACAATTACACCGATGTAGAGATGGTCTCTCTCTCATCAAAGTGCATTGAACCACTCCTTATAAGTGCAAAGTTTAAATATTTGAACTGCTTATTTGAATACGGATTGTAATTCAAATAGTTGTTTATTTAACGATTTGGCTCAGAGTGAGGTGAAATAAAGAACATCCACAAAACAGTCTTGTGTGATGTGGTACTGCTCCATCTGTTCATATGTGCCCTTTAATAACATCACCACACTAGCACATAACGGCCCGTGTGGTGGACGAAAATGCGAATGAATCATCACACTCAAAACTTGCACAGTGCCTTGTGTTTTAATTTTATTTAAATGATTATTATTTTTTATTATTATTTTTGCTGTTTTTCCCCTTTTTTCCCCCAACTTTTAGTATCCAATTCTCTCTTTCTTTTTTCGTGCCAATTATCCCCTCCCTCATATAAGAACTTGCTGCCGTAGTCCGGCCAGTAGCGAGCGCTGCACTGCCTCCTTCGAGCCAGTGCCCGCCTAGGCTGAGGCGTCACCGACACAGGACCACTGATATATACTACACTGTAGCACGGTGGCTGGGGTGGCCAGCATGCCAGGTGGTGAGTGGATGAAAGGCAAACAAAAAACAGGGTTCCAATAGGCCAACGGACAGTTTATTCCATTAATTATTTGACCAAAAAAAAGAATTTAAATCATAAACTAAAAGGAACAAAAACTCAGCACCTCTTCCTTCATGCCCCAAAACTCTCCCAAAACTCTCCCCTTAGGCATGGCAGGCTGTGCTTTTATGGCGGCCTAACGAAGGCAATGGCTCACAGCTGAGTTGATTGCTCATTAGCCTCAGGTGAGCCTGCCTGTAAGTGAGGCCGCTGCTGTCCAAGGTCCTGTAGTCCTCTCCAGGCTGTGGGAGAGAACAGGAGCACCTGACAGCAGCCAAAAGGGAGGCACAGCCCTCTCTACCTCTCCCTCCACCCCTCAAAGAGGAGGAGCAGCAGCCCTCCCCACTCCTCCCTCCACCTCTCCCAGTGTCACATACAGCAAAAGACTAATATCTAAAAAAATATCCGGTCCAGTAGAGGGAGAAAATTACTTTTAAAGAGATCTTTGAATTTACACATCACCGAGATACCCAAGTAAGTGAACTTATCTGAGGATACTGTAAAAGGCAAGGAGCTTAAGGAACATTGAGCTGCAGCAGATAAACAATTATATGTTTTCATGTTTTTATTGAACACAACATGTAAACATTCACAATGTTTTTTTTGGACAGCAGTGGCTTCCTCCGTGGTGTCCTCCCATGAACTCCATTCTTGTTTAGTGTTTTACGTATCGTAGATTCGTCAACAGAGATGTTAGCATGTGCCAGAGATTTCTGTAAGTCTTTAGCTGACAGTCTAGGATTCTTCTTCACCTCATTGAGCATTCTGCGCTGTGCTCTTGCAGTCATCTTTACAGGACGGCCACTCCTAGGGAGAGTAGCAACAGTGCTGAACTTTCTCCATTTATAGACAACTTGTCTTACCGTGGACTGATGAACATCAAGGCTTTTAGAGATACTTTTGTAACCCTTTCCAGCTTTATGCAAGTCAACAATTCTTAATCGTAGGTCTTCTGAGAGCTCTTTTGTGTGAGGCATGGTTCACATCAGGCAATGCTTCTTGAGAATAGCAAAATCAAAACTGGTGTGTGTTTTTTATAGGGCAGGGCAGCTTTAACCAACACCTCCAATCTTGTCTCATTGATTGGACTCCAGGTTGGCTGACTCCTGACTCCAATTAGCTCTTGGAGAAGTCATTAGCCTAGGGGTTCACATACTTTTTCCACCCTGCACTGTGATTGTTTACATGTTGTGTTCAATAAAAACATGAAAACATATAATTGTTTATGTGGTATTAGTTTAAGCAGACTGTGTTTGTCTATTGTTGTGACTTAGATGAAGATCAAATCACATTTTATGACCAATGTATGCAGAAATCCAGGTAATTCCAAAGGGTTCACATACTTTTTCTTGCAACTGTATATCAAGTCATGCCTTTATTCTGCAATGTTTTTATTTCATTTTTTGTTTTAAATTTTGTTGCTGATTTTATTCCATTTTCTTCCAATTTAGTAGCCAATTGCACCCTCTATTTTTCATGGCAATCCCCCCCTCGTATTGTGAGTTTGCTGCCATAGCCGTGTGACCAGTAGTGACAAAGGCGAAGTATCGTCTCCTCTGAGATGGCACTCGCAAGGCTGTCGACCGTAACTCCGGTACTACAGAGCCACTCCTATATGCAGCGAACGTCCTGTCGGCTTCCCTCCCCCCCCGGGCCGACTCTGGCCTCCCCACCCGGCCGGTGGAATCGAACCCCGGTCCCAGTGGCCAGCGTCGAATGTTGTAACCACTAGACCACCCGGGAGGCCATGCAATGTTCTTCTGTTGTATTTTCTCATTTGAGATATATAAGCTGGTTCATATGGTTAGGGGGAATGTTTGATAAAGAACAATAACGAATCAAAACAAGGGTGCACATGAATGTCTGTGGATGGAACTTAAAATACACAGTACACATGTGGTATGATACAATGTGATCTAAAGAAATATAGTTGTACCTAACTTATTTGTAGAAGTCTACAATTTGTTTTTAATCAACATAGCTAGCAACATAAGCAAGCGAGTTAGCTAGCTAGCTATCAATAATTAACCATCGATTGAGCTGTTGTGTTTTTACATTTTTATTAAAAATGTCTCAAAAATGAATTAGTGAATTCTTCCAAAAGCCTGCAAAAAAAAGGCAAACACCACTGATGGCGGCGCTAGCATATCCTAATTGACACTACCATTATCCTCAACCTCAGAATCACAGATGCCTGGAAGCAGCAGCTCACTAGCCATGGAGCAATTATTGCAGTTTTCTCCCTATCAAGGGAGTTTTTTCTTGCCCCTGTCACCTTAGACTCATTTGTTAAGAGTTTTGTGACAGTGCATTTGTGAACAGAGCTATACAAATAAAATTTGATTCAAAATTTGAAGTTTAATTTCTCATTTTGAGTACAAATGTTACATCCATAGTGTTGGAATTGCTCTAAAGATAAAAACAATTCAGTTTTGCATCAAGTAAATAAGCATACAAATCAATAATGAATCTCCCTGCTCCTAATTCTGTACATCCTGAAAATGTGGCCATTTCCTCTTTCCTCCTGTTTGCATGGGGGGTTGCATACAGTTTTGCATGTTCCAGGGTAACAAGGCTGAGAGAGATACTGTTGAATAATGCCTACTGTATTCATTTTCAAAATGAGCCTCTCGTGTGGTTAATTTGGGATGAATTTACATTGTGAATCAAGAACAACCCTTTTAAATATACTCAGTTTTGCAATCTAGAAGTTGTACTCAATCTATATTACTTAAATTGTCTCATTTTATCAAAGTCTGAAGTTAAAATCAGAAGTTGTAATCCACCTCTTTTTCACTGAAGCATCTGTGATTTTCCTCTTTGCTGAGACGGCCTGTTTGCATGGGAGAGTGGGTGCAGCCTTATATGTTGCCAGGAGAGAGTGAAACTTGCCTATGTGTTTCCCTTCTTGTTCTTTAACTTATTAATTTGTTTAACTTACTAATTCTGTTCGTTTTATCGCTCAGGAAATATTTCCATATGCTGTCATGCCAATAAAGCATTATTGAAATGAATTGAATTTAGATGGAGGGAGAGAAGAAGGGAGAGAGGGAAGGAGAGAGAGGGAGAGAGACACCAAAATAGTAACACATTGATATTTATTCATTTTATTAATTGCATTATGATTTAGGGAAAAGCTATTTTATTTCATTCTTAGTTAGTTATGTTCCCAGAAGAAGGAGTTTCAGGGAGTAATTTATTCATCTGTTTTCTACACCACACCTTAACCTATAGTACTGTAGGTATTGGAAGTACTGTTCTCATTTTCTATCATTGTAAGATTTGACAAAGTGGTTTCCTGGTTTGTACTTTTTCTCATTGGTTGTTATTTATGCTTTGGAAATATGTACCTATTGTAAGTGTTGCCAATAAAGACTTACATTGATTTTGTTTTTTAAATCAAGACAGAGAGAGACAGGAGCACAATGTGGAAAAGATCAATTATTTAAAAAGCTTTTAAATCAAAATAAGTATCACAGATTATAAAGTTATAAAGTTATATTTGTTCTCTACAGCAGAACAAAATTGTGTTTTATAATAATTTATTGTATGACACATTTTGCAAGTTGTTTCCATTATTACTGAAACACAGAAGAGCATAAACAAATGATCTTTAATCAAATCACTCAGTCCCGGAAACTGGTTTATACAGCAGAGCCTGCTAGAGAAAGAGAGACGCACTAAGTGACACAAAGAGACTGACACAGAGAAACTTTACTGCAGGTAAGATTTTACAAACTTATTACTAAGTCATTTTATTGATGTTTACCATTGAAATGTTAAATGAATCCAGCTATGGTCTATTTTTAATTATTCTCTTTAAAAAAATCTCTCTCTTTAATAGGTTCCCTCTCTGAATGATTATCCAGCCCATGGGAACAATCAATACTTCTAAATGCCAAGTATTCAATAAATAATATAAAAAATGTCTGTATTTGTGTGTCTGCAGGCTGACAATCTGCAGTAATGGAGCAGTGTGTGGTTATAGTCCTGCTGATCTCAGGTCAGTTATTACATCTGAAAGTACAGTGACACGTGTGTGTGTGTGTATGCATGTATGTACGTCTCCATATTTATGAAACTTTATATATACAGATTACACATCACACCACTTAATGCCCAATTATACCATTCCCCTTTAAAGTCTACACCCCGTCTGAAAAATGTCACTTTTTGGGGCCTTACAGCCTTTAAATTAATTCAAAATAAAAAGTAGAATAACTTGGATTGATAAATTATTACTTATATCTTAGTACTTGGTAGAAGCACTCTTTATTTGAATTACAGCCATGAGTCTGTTCGGATATGTCTCTACCAGCTTTGCACACCTAGACTGGGCAACGTTTGCCCATTCGTCCTCACAGAACTGTTCAAACTGTCAGATTGCGTGGGGACCGTTGATGGACTGTGCTCTTCAAGTCATTCCACAGGTTTTCAGGATTTAGGAAAAAAGCAAAACAAAGAAGAGAGCACATATTACACCAGTACTCCAATCTCTCCACTGGTTGCCTGTAAGTTTTAGAATTGTTTTTTTTTACTTGTTTTTAAAGGATTAAACGAGCAGCACCAGAATTTTCCTATTATTAACCTGTTAACTGTCACTGGCCCACTGGCGGGCATGATCCAGGGGCAAAATAAATATTACCTCCCACCATATATCCTGAAATTGGTCTAGCCAAATGGATGCCCCACAAAAGATATTATGACTGATGTAGACACATCTGCGTAAACATTGGAGAGGCGTTTTTGAGATGTCGAGAGCTGACAATAGCTCAGCTTATTAGCAGCTATGCCCAGATAACGTCTTTCCTTGTGGGCAGGTGAGACTGGTTAGAATTTGCTAGGATAGCTATCACCTGTAAACAAGTCTACGTCAACACATTTCTGCAGCTGGGACCAAGCAGTGACTGATGGGCACACTTGCCACAGCTGATCAGGTCGAGCTATAGTAGAATGTGTGGGTCCATGAAGGCCTGAATACCACTATAGGAAATCTAGAATCAAATATATTTATGCATGCATTTCCTTTCTATAAAAATAGCTTGATACAGGATCTCTCACTATTAGTTATGAACGGTCAACTAGCAATGCAACACTGTGGTGCAAAAACTACAGGCACTTCCATTGGGTTTACTAACACTACTAACACCTCTCATGCAGTGACATCAAACTACTGAGTATACCTTTAAAATTTAGTTTTGTGTTGGAATACATATATATGTGTACGTCTATGTATATACTGTATGTCTAGGCAGCAGCACGCTCAAAACAGACCTACTGCTATGTCTTGTGTTTACTGTTATGTCTTGAAGCAGACAGTAATACTGTGTGTGTGTGTGTGTGTATGCACATTTGTGTGTGTGCACATGTGTGTGTGCACATGTGTGTGTGTGTGTGTGTGTTTTGTGTGTGTGTGTTTTTCACAGGGCTCTGCACACTCTGTTCCTGCCTCTCTCATCAGTATCACTTTGTGAACATACAGAAGAGCTGGACTGAAGCACTGAGTTACTGCAGAGAGAACCACACTGACCTGGCCACCATAGATGACCCAGAGGAAATGATGGCACTGAAGGAAGCAGTAGACAGTGATTTTAATGGAGATGCCTGGATAGGACTGTATGACGACAGGGATAGCTGGCAGTGGTCTCTGGTAGACAGTGGTTCTATAGTGTGGGGGCGACTGAGTTTAGAAACTGGAGAAATGGGCAACCAGACAATCTTGACAGCAGAGAGCACTGTGCAAGAATGAGTGAACGGCATGGGGACATGGTTGGATCTGCCCTGTGATAGAGCCTTCAAGTCCATCTGCTACGATGGTGAGAACTCCTCTCATTATAACTCATTACACACAACAGTGCAGTCTGATTCTGAGACGATTTATGAGAATTTCACTGTTTACTTGCATGTCTTTGAATGGTGTAGTGACATCATTTATCATTTTGCCTTTATTTTAAGGAGGAATAACCCTTAAGTAAGGGCAAAAGTCTTTCATTTAGCATGTATTGATTATTGGTGTTATTTAACAGGATGAATGCTAATATAAGATCTATTTCTGTCATTTTTTCTTGTTTTCAAAGACTGAACAGACAGTAAAAATATGACAGTGGATAAATACAATGTAAGCTAAAACATAGGCACATGAGAACAGGTTATTCTTAAAATCAGATTTAATACTATGTAAACTAAAACAGAATACAGAACCAGCTATGAGGAATAGGTACATGAGAACAGGTTATTCTTAAAATGTAATTAAAAATCCAGTTGTAAGTGAAGCTGCTGTCCAAGGTTTTGTGGTACATCAACTGTATATTGAGTCTCATTTCCAATGTAATTAACAGGACAAGTGCAGGTTCTAGAGATGGAGATCTTATGATCTAGATAGCTATTGGTCTAACATTAGCCTACACAATCAAAGCTGTAACAGCAGGCTGCAGAATCTTACCAATGAATGAGTGATGGTTTCCCAGCCCACAGCCTCCTTCTGATGCTGTTTGGATCACTTCCTCTCTGACAAGGAACCAGCAGGGTGGAGCTGAGTCTTGTTATTTTCAGTTTAGCTTTTTTGTTCTTTTCAAGGCCTAAGAATGACTATTTCTGCCTGTTCTTCTCTACTACTACACTGTAGCACGGTGGCTGGGGTGGCCAGCATGCCAGGTGGTGAGTGGATGAAAGGCAAACAAAAAAACAAGGTTCCAATATGCCAACAGACAGTTTATTCCATTAATTAGCTTACAAAATAAAACAAAGCACAAAAACTAATTTAAATCAATTATTCATAGAGGGTAAAAAGCAACAAAAAGCCAGAACCTCTTCCTCCATGCCCAAAAACTGTGGACTCAGGCATGGCAGGCTGTGCCTTTATAATGGCCTAACAATGGCTCACAGCTGAGTTGATTGCTCATTAGCCTCAGGTGAGCCTGCCTGTAAGTGAGGCCGCTGCTGTCCAAGGCCCTGTAGTCCTCTCCAGGCTGTGGGAGGGAACAGGAGCACCTGACAGCAGCCAAAAGGGAGGCACAGCCCTCTCTACCTCTCCCTCCACCCCTCAAAGAGTAGGAGCAGCCCTCTCTACTCCTCTCCTCCACCTCTCCCAGTGTCACATACAGCAAGACTAATATGTAAAAAAACACGCTGCAGAGACATGGTTGAGGGCTTGATGTGAAGTAGACAGTTGTACTATGAGGAATCAAATGTGTCACCTATGAGACTCATGGTGCACTTTATAAGTACATAAAATGTAAAATAAGGACAAAACATGAAGACAAAAAAAAATTGTTTTATGTGCTACCCCAAGGGGTTGTACACTTTTGTACACCAAACAAACTAGATGCAAATATGTAATGCAAATGTAAATGTAAAATGCAAAAAAGCAATCTAAAATCAAATTCTAGTGTTGTTTCTAAAAACAGGACCTAGGTGTCCTGATGTGTCCCAAAATCTATACAAATCTATCCATGTTTTTAGCCAGTCACGTGCCATGTTGTATGGTTTTAACTCTAAAATGACACCTCTTGTAAAGATATAAGTTAAATTAATTCTGAAGATGATACAAATGTTATATTATGGTTCCTGCATCAGATAATTGTGTACTAATGTGTCCAGAAACCTATTCAAAACTTTTTGTTCATATTGGCCAGAACCCAGAAATAGCGTGTGCAAGCAGTTGTCATATAAGAACATAAGAACATAAGAATACATAATGATGAGAACGGGCCGTTCGCCCATCTTGGCTCATCATGTCCTAATCTAAAGAACATCTAGTACTACATCTAGCCTGGCCTTGAATAGCCCGAGCGTTTCTGCCTCTACTACCTGACCTGGCAAGCTGTTCCAGGCATTGACAACTCTATGTGTAAAGAAAAACTTCCTAATATCTGTGCGGAATTTGCCTTTAACTAATTTCCACCTGTGGCCTCTTGTTCTGCTGACCCCACTTATCTTAAAAAATCTTTGGTATTTTACTTTGTTAATCCCTTTTAGGAATTTAAAAACCTCAATCAAATCCCCCCTAAGTCTGCGTTTGCTAAGTTTAAATAGATTGAGTGCCTTAACTCTATCATCATAACTTTTACCTTTCATACCAGGTATCAGTTTAGTTGCCCTTCTTTGGACTTTTTCAAGAGCTTCAATATCTTCTTGTAGTGCGGTGCCCAGAACTGCACACAGTATTCTAAGTGCGGTCTGACAAAGGCGTTATATAACATTAATATAACCTCATTTGATTTGTACTCTATACTTTTGCTATGTATCCCAGCATCCTGTTGGCTTTTTTCACTGCTGTAGCACACTGCTTTGATGCAGATAGGCTTTGATCCACTACAACTCCTAAATCCTTTTCAAATTGAACACCTACTAACTTTTCTCCTCCCATAAAATACTCCTGTCTAATGTTTTTATTTCCCACATGCATTACTTTACATTTAGCAATATTGAACGTCATCTGCCATGTATCTGCCCATTTTTGGATTTTGTTTAAATCATCTTGGATTACTTTAGTCGATTCCAAACTGTTTGCCAAACCCCCAAGTTTAGTATCATCTGCAAATTTAACTATTTTGCTACTAATGTCCATATCCAGATCATTTATGTAAATAAGGAAGAGCAGAGGTCCCAGCACCGATCCCTGCGGGACACCACTGCCCACAGCACCGAGGTCAGATTCGGCCCCACCTACTGTTACTCTTTGTATTCGCCCTTGCAGCCAATTTTTAACCCACTGTGAAACTACTCCTACAATTCCTACTGATTTCATTTTAGCAATGAGCCTCTCATGTGGTACCTTGTCAAATGCTTTCTGAAAGTCCAAATATATAACATCATAAGCCTGGTTCAGGTCAACACACTTTGTAGCCTCTTCGAAATGTGTGCACAGCGCTTCTGTGATTTTCAGGGAAATTGTATTGCTCTTATACGCATAGACATACAGTGCATCCGGAAAGTATTCACAGCGCTTCACTTTTTCCACATTTACAGCTTTATTCCAAAATGGATTAAATTCATTTTTTTCTCAGAATTCTACACACAATAACCCATAATGACAAAGTGAGAAAAGTTTTTTAGAAATTTTTGCAAATGTATTAAAAATAAAAAACGAAAATATCATATTTTTATCATCACGCTTTCATTTTAAGAGTCACCTGAATGACATGAAAATGAAAAAGACATCTCCAACAGATTGATTTAAACCTAACCCTAACTATTTACCACAGGTTAACTTAGGCTAACCTGTGGTAAGTGGTTAGGGTGAGGGCTAAGCTAACCTGTGGTAAGTGGTTAGGGTGAGGGTTAGGTTAACCTGTGGTAAGTGGTTAGGGTTAGGGTGAGGGTGAGGGTTAGGTGGTAAATTCATCTGAGAATGTCAGTGCATGACCAGTGGCGTAGCGTGGGTTGCCAGCACCCGGTGCGAGCCACATAAACAGCGCCCATTTTCTGTCGACGGGGGTGCTACGTGAAAAAATTATATTGCGCCCCTCGGAACACCCTGCACGGGGGGTGCGCGAGGAAATAATTGCGCCCCTCGGAACCGGTCCGCGGTGCAAAAAAGGTTGTTTTTTTAACGTTTTCTTAAATTTTGCGCCCTCAAAATCTTGCGCCTGGTGCAGCTGCAGCACTTGCACCCCCCACGCTACACCTCTGTGCATGACAGTGTCAGCCTTTATCATTACAGAAAAACTGCTGATAACTTTTATGAATAACCCCCAATATTCTATGATGTTTATTACATGTGAATACAATTCTGCATGCCTAGAAAATAGCATCTGGTATGTATACCCACACAAACATGCACACACACACATACACACACATACTCATAAATAGTTTAATGAATGCAGAGAGGTAGCCTGAGTCTGCTGTGTCTTTACAGGAGACGCCGCTCAGAGATACATCCTGATTCCAGAGAGGAAGACCTGGAGAGAGGCTCAGAGCTACTGCAGAGAGCAGCACACAGACCTGGCCAGTGTGAGGAACCAGGCTGAGAACCAGGAGATATGGAACATGACCAACCAGGATGTGTGGATCGGCCTTTTCAGAGAGTCCTGGAAGTGGTCAGACCAGAGCAACTCCTCATACCGCAGCTGGAGCTCAGGACAACCTGACAATGCTGGAGGAAATGAGAACTGTGCTGCAGTTAGAATTTCAGACTCATGGAGATGGAGAGATCTTGTTTGTAACAACATGTTCCCTTTTTTCTGCTATGACGGTGAGTCCATCTGTGTCCTGCTTGCCCAGTTGCAATGTGAAGTCTACCCCAGATTTAAACTGATTGGTCAGTCTGTATTGGCAGTGCTCATGTCACACATGATTGACAGGGAATCTCCTTCAGTCAGGGGAGGGGTTGGGGAGTTGAGGTGTCTGGTGTCACATTCTTCAAGTGGAGCCTGTAACTCTGAAGGGGCCTTTGGGCTGACTAAGCTCCTATAGCTGGTCTGCAGATCAGGAGATGGGGAGAGATTCTTTCTGCCCATTGGAGGAGGAAAGTGCCACTGAAAATGCTACAATGTGCAATTTAACAGTGATGTGATTGTCCGTGTCAGGTGCGGGACAAACCCCAGCCACCCTCCACTAAGATTCCCTTTCATTTTTATGTTAGGAGTCCACTCCCAGGATGACCCAAACAGCACGCAGACAGGTAAGTAACACAAGGTATATTATTTATTGATTAAAATTCATAAAAAGCAGGACAGACATTATTCCTACTCAGACCCCAATGTACTTGGTTCACGTAATTTCACAAATTACGTTGTTCACCACGAGTTTACCTCCCGACATGATTAACACACGCTACACACTGAACTGGAGAAGATGGAGCTCAGTGTGAGCAAACTTTAGTGGTGATTATTTCTCTATACACTCTATACACCCATGTCACCCCTCTACTCTCCTCTCTGCACTGGCTCCCCATCGCAGCACGCATCAGATTCAAATCACTGGTGCTGGCTTATCAAGCGGCTAGAGTAACTGCTCCCCCATACCTCCAGACACTCATCACACCCTACACCCCGCCCAGACCCCGCCTCCTCTGGAAAACTGACTGTCCCATCCCTCCGGGCGCTTGGCAGCCGCTCCTCGCGGTCTCGCCTCTTCTCTGTCCTGAACCCTCGGTGGTGGAACGACCATCCGCAATCAGTCAGGACTGCAGAATCACTTGCGATCTTCCACAAGAGACTCAAAACCCACCTTTTCAGACTCCACTACCACTGAATCTAGCCAATTGTCATCACCACTGCCTACTTGTTCAATACTTTTTGTATATGTATTCTTGCTTCCTTCTTAGAAAAAATTTAATTAATAAATGTACTAACCTTTTCCTTCCCAGTGTTACAGGTATGGTACGCAGCTGCCAACAACGATGTCTATCGCTGTATTACTGCACTGACCTCTTGCACGATCTTTGATTGTTCTTACCATGTATTAATGCACATCTTGTAAGTCGCTCTGGATAAGAGCGTCTGCGGAATGCTTAAAATGTAAAATGTAAATGTACACTCAAAAATGTTAAATAGGCACCAGGGGCCTCATTTATAAAAAGTTGCGTAGAAACCATCCTACATTTGATCTAAGATCATTTCTGAAATGTGCGTAAGTGTGATTCAGAGAAAATGAACGTACGCACAAAAAAACGTGCCCCAGATGTGGAATCTCTAAATCACAAATTATCTTGAAATTGTGCATAGCTGAATGGTTTTAGATCTCCGCCTTGTAAACGCCCCCTAATTAATATCATTAGCATATAAAGGAGCTCGAATCAAAACACAAATCTCCTACTTGACAATGGCGAGCTGCAATAAAAATAATTTTAGCGAGGCCGAAATCGAGGTCCTGTTGGCGGAGGTGCAGATGTGTGCAGTGATGCTGTTTGGGAGCCTTTCCAGTGGCTTTACCAGTTAAACCAAGTACGTGGCCTGGCAGTCTGTAGCCCAGGCTGTGAACGAGGTGGGGGGCAACAAAGGTCCCTGAAGGACATAAAGAAAAAGGTCTGATTTAAAACTGAGGTCAAAATCTCTAATAACTCGTTCCCTTCTTATTGCGCGGTTGGCGATATCTTCGAGAAGTGACAATGCTGCCATTCTTCCTCTTGCAAACCACTGCATTATTGGACATTTTATAGCCTATAGATTGACCTAAATTTTTTACACGTGTGGAACCATAATATGTATATTAAATACATTTCCTTCAAGGATGTGTCAATTATGCTAATATGGGTAGTTTTGGAAAACCAATGTGTGTTTTTGTTTTGTTTTCCACAAGTAGCCTAGCTTATGTTGTTTTAATTTATTAATAACTTTATTGTGCAAATCATTACGTATAGCTTAATCAATGTGTTCAATCTGGTAATACAACTACAACAGCATCTACTACTACTACTACTACTAATAATAATAATAATAATAATAAGGAAACAATTAGGCAGCAGACGACATGTTGGTGCTCTTAGATTTCCAAATACATTTTACATTACATTTAAATTTTAAGCATTTAGCAGACGCTCTTATCCAGAGCGACTGACAAAATGTACATTAATACATGGTAGGAACAATCATAGTACGCGCAAGAGATCAATGCAATAATACAGCGATAGACATCATTGCAAGCAGCTGCGTACCATACCTGTAACACTGGGAAGGAAAAGGTTAGTAAAATATATATATTTTTGTTAAATGGAGTAAGCAGGGGTATATAGTGTTGAGCAAGTAGGCAGTGGTGATGACAATTAGCTAGATGTACATAATTCAGTGGTAGTGGTGTCTGAAAAAGTGGGTTTTGAATCTCTTGCGGAAATCGCAAGTGATTCCGTGGTCCTGACCAATTGCAGAAGGTAGTTCCACCAGCGAGGGATCAGGACAGAGAAGATACGAGACCGCGAATACCTGCAGTACTCCAACATTGCCACAAGGAAACGTGTGTACGCCAAATTGAAACCTGACGTGGAGCTGAGTACTTTTCCACGTCAAAGACCGTTTTGGCGTGGATTTGAGCGTATGCACGTTCTAAGATCAAATCTGTGCGTAAGCATGTTTTATAAATGAGGCCCCTCGTTTATAGATTTATACTGTATTGCAGTGGTGGGCCGTCAGGGCCTGCAAGGCCTTCTCTGCTGGCCTAAAAAATATATGAATCACAGACTGATGTTAATTATATTTTGTCCATGAATACTTATTAAATAATTCCAAATGGTCTGTTCGCTTCCTTTCATAGCTGTTCCCCTGGTTGTGCTGCATCCAGACGTGTATTTTCATATTAAAGCATTTAACCAATCACATTTCAGCCATCATTTGTTGCCAGGGTCAAAGAAATCTGCCTGTAGGCCTTCACAATCCGTTCTGCAGGCCCTGTAGCATAAAATAAGTGTTGATCAAACTGTTGCTTCAACCAATCAGATTTTCAGTTGGGGACACCAAGGCCTGCTAGCAGGCCTAGGTAACGTCAGCATATTCACACCCTTTGATTGGATAGTCAGAGACTGTCAGACTATGATGTAATGTGATTGGTTAAATGCTTTAATATGAAAATACACGTCTGGATGCAGCGCAACCAGGGGAACAGCTATGAAAGGAAGCGAACAGACCATTTGGAATTATTTAATAAGTATTCATGGACAAAATATAATTAACATCAGTCTGTGATTCAGACATTTGAGCGGACATTTTCAGCCCTAAAGCGAATGAAAACTTATGCCAGAAATACGACAGGGCAGGCTTGACTTTCAGCATTAGCTTCGATGGCGATAGAAAAGGACTTGATGGAACTGAAACACACGGATAATCTGTACGACAGAGTAATTGAACTCTTTTTGAGGAAAGAAAGGAGGATGGATTTTGTGTACAAATAATACGGATTTTTGGTGAGTAAAATGTTGCTATTTTCCTAAATAATATTGCAATTTTATGAGGTTATTATTGATGTTTTTGTATGTGTGTCGCAGCTGTAGCACCCCGTGTTATGTTCTGAGTGTCGGTTCTGTTGACTTTTTATCAGTCCTGATTCGTTATTCTTTATTCTGTTTTGCATTTTCATCGTTCTGGTCCCTGTCTGTCTTTGTTCCGTTTATTTAGAGATCCACTCTTGTCATGCACTTCGGGAAGTTAAACATTTAAACATTTTTTTCCCGTCTTCGCTTATTATCTCGTTTTCTTCCTTCTTACTTTCTAGATTGCACTTTGTATATATTAGTTAGAGTTATATAGTACTAACCAACTAATCTACTAACATTAGGGATTTAGATTTAGTAACACTACTAATTACTAATTATCTCACGCTTCTGACTATCGCTGTCTTTCTCGCTTATTATTATTATTATTATTATTATTATTCCCCCCCGGTCCGCGAAATAAATTGTCTCAGCTTTCTCTCGCGTGTACCCCCACTGAAGGCCTAGGTGTGAAATGCACGGCCCGCCACTGCTGTATTGTATGTAGTTTGTAGTTCTGTGTGGCTCAGTAGGTAGAGCATGGTTCTGTGTGGCTCAGTAGGTAGAGCATGGTTCTGTGGGGCTCAGTAGGTAGAGCGTGGTTCTGTGTGGCTCAGTAGGTAGAGCATGGTTCTGTGTGGCTCAGTAGGTAGAGTGTGGTTTTGTGTGTCTCAGTAGGTAGAGTGTGGTTCTGTGTGGCTCAGTAGGTAGAGCAGTGTGTTGGCAATGCAATTCCACATATACTGAACAATGTATGCACTCACTACTGTAAGTTGCTCTGGATAAAAGCGTCTGATAAATGGCGTACGTTACAGAGCAGCGCCCCTGTTGACCCCCAGCTCCTCCAGCGCCGCGAGATCAAAGGAGTTGCAACGCTCCCCGAAAACTCTCGCCTTCCCATCATGCATCTGTGTTTATGCGTCGGTGCCGGTGAATCTGACAGCAAGGTCACCCTCACGCTCACAAGCATGCGGTCACATTCCATCTGGCCCCTGTCAGCTGTGACACTGGAGTAGTGGTGATAGTGGGACCCCACAGCTGGATATTTTTTACTGAAGCAATTCAGGTTCAGTACCTTTAGCTCAAGGTGTACGACAGCAGTGCCCCCACCTGGGAATCGAACCAGCAACCTCTGAGTTACAAGTAAAGTTCCCCCCTAACCATTACACTACACTGCCAGCCTGGAAAGATTCAGATTCAGATTCAGATTCCTTTATTTGTTACATCTGTGATACTAGGTACACCAGAGTAAAAATCTTGGGCCTGGCCCCTCAACTTCACAGCATCAGAATAAACACACAGAAAAACCACACATTGTAAACAAAATAGTAATACCCATAATAGTAATGACAGTGCAAATACCATTCAGTTATGTATTCATTGATTGTGCTTGCACCTATTTTTTTGTGTGTTTTGGGGGTCAAGGAGAGATTTGGTGGCGTTTGGTGGTTCTCTGTGGCTCAGTTGGTAGAGTACAGCGTTGGCAACGCTTAGGTTGTGGGTTCAATCCCCACTGGGACCACATGTACTGAAAATGTATGCATTCACTACTGTAAGTCGCTTTGGATAAAAGCGTCTGCTAAATGGCGTATATTATATTATTATTACAAGCATAAATTGTGCTGTTTGGAACTTGGGGCAAGGGCCAACATACAGTTCCTTTTTTCGTCCAGCAAATGGCGCCAGCGTACATCATATGTGCTGCTAATAGCAGGATATCAATATATTTTCTATATATGCAACAGGCACAATGTGAGCGTATGTAACTTTATCTTCCCTATTCTGGTCCTAGCCTCTCCACACACACATAAACGCACGCACGCACGCACGCACGCACGCATGCACGCACACATGCACACACACACACACACACAAACACAAACAGACATAGGTGCACCATATGGGTCAAAGGTCAGACATGAAGTATTAAGGGTCAGATCAGATAAACAGCAGAAAGGCACAGCAGGCAGACAGGCTCACACACTCACACACTCTGTCTCAGTCTCAGACAAGCTCACACTCTCATACACTCACAGTCATACACTCTGATACACTCACAGTTTGTCTCACACTCACTCACAATCACACACTTGCACCTACTATTCACAATGCCTCACACCCTGACAGAGAGTCAGTTCTTTAAAATAAATTGCTTATCTGACCAGTCATTGAAAACATTAGGGAAAACAAATGTACCATTCTAGCAGATTATTTCACATACATTTCTTATCTTCTACTGATTAGCTACATATAAAGCAAGTATTAGCAGTTTGATCAAATGTTTTTGTTTGTTTGTTATTATATATTTGTACTTTTTCCTTTTTCATTTATGGTACATGTGCATTATTTTGCATTGAGATCTCTATGTATAATAAAAAATGGTGGTTCTGTGTGGCTCAGTAGGTAGAGCATGGCGCTGACAACCCTTGGGTTGTGGGTTTGATTCCCAGTGGGACCACATATACAAAAAAAGATATGCATTCACTACTGTTAGTCGCTTTGGATAAAAGCGTCTGATAAATTACATATATTATATAATATATTATAAAACAAATACACATTAACACTCACATTGAGTTGAGCAGTCTGGCACACAGGAAACTGAGCAGGTGTTTGGTCTCACCTAGCTCAGAGGGAGGAGGGGTAGGTGGGGCAGGAGGCATTGTAAGGGCTGTGGCGTAGCTCAGTGGTGGGGGTACACTCTGGGGCAGGGGCATTCAAGTAGATTAGGAAGGGGGCCACAAAACTGACAATGAAAATGAACAAATATGCCATTGTTATTGTACAACCAACCATGCAATAATAATAATAATAATAATGATAATAATAATAATAATAATTAATATTGTGATTATTATTATTATTGTAGTAGCTGTAGTAGTAAAATTGTCACGGTTCCACGTATTCATGCCACGTTTTATGTGTTATTTATGTCATGTTTCATTTCATGTCATGTCTTGATTCGGTTTTCATGTTACATTTCTGTTCATGTTTAAAGCATACACTTTTTCATGTTCTTTCCACAAATCTTGCGTTCATGCTTTCTCTCTCTCTCTCTCTCGTTGTCGCTCGCGTTTCCTTATTGTTTCTAACCCCTCCTTGTCTGATTACTAATTTACTAAGGATTAGATAAGTTTATTGTTTCTGCTAGCACAATTGGCAATTTAGTAACTCTAATTGCCGACGTGCTGGAGATTTGCTAATTACTAACTTGCTAACCATGTGTATTCATGATTCCTTTCGTTTCTAGTCCATGTCTGATTTACTAATCTACTAACGCTAGGTCAGGTTAGGATAATTACTAACAACGACTAATTATCTTGTTACCTTGTCATGCTCTCCTCAGCTGTTTTCTGTTTCACTCTGTTCTCAAGCTAAGTGTCTGCACCTGTCTACACCTGCATATAAGCTCAGTGTTTTTGTCATGTCCTTGCAAAATTGTTGCCTAGTTTTCTATTGCACTCTTGAGGGTTTTCATTGTCTGATTTCTTGTTACGACCCAAGCCTGTTATTGACCATTGTTACTGCCTGTCGTTTTTGTTACCACTGCCTGTTAAGACCACAAGTTTTTGCCTGCTGTCTTTTGTGCCTTTGCCCCGCGGAGCAGACTTCGGTCTTGACTCTTGCACCGTCCCTGACTACAAGCCTGCCTACCATCCTCCTGTACCTCTGCCCCGCTGACAGCTACTCTGGTTTGATTTGGATTTTGCATGGTTTACTGAGTTCGAGACTGCCTTCTCCCTCGGTACTGTACTTTGGTTATTGGCTTGATTTTTTGGCTATCGGACTTTGCTTTTGTTTTGACTACGTCTCCTGAACATTCCTCTAATAAAGCCCTTGCGGGTCTTTATTTTATGTCATTGTTTCTGAGTCGTGCATTTCGGGTCCAATCCTCACGTACCCGTCTCAAAAATAGGCAACCAAAATAGTAATGTAGGCTACATTATTATAATGAATCCATAAAGATTTGTGCATTATAACACCAAAACGCTGGGTGGCAACACATACCAGAAAATAATGCTAGGCCTAGGATAGCAAATGCGATCAGTAAGAGGCAGAGGAGGCCTAGAAATCCGTCTGAGGAAATCCATCTGAGGTAGCCCAAAGGTGAAGTTCATGAAAGATATTTGTTGACCTATGCAACAGGGATTAACAAAGATGCAAGCATAGGCAGTGTCCCATCATTACTAAATAAATGAAAATAATAAAAATAGAAGCTACCTGACAATTAGTGTGAGAAGTTGCATTTTCGAGCCATAGCCAGCTTGCTGAATTCAGGTCGGTGTGAGGTCAGAGCAAGCTGCATGCACTGGGTGAGATGCTCATCCGTGAGTCGATTGCGATGTTGATTCTTTATCAAGTTCAATGTCGAAAATCCGGACTTGCATATGTAAGTAGATCCAAACATGGTTAACAGGTAGATAGCCAGTCTCTGGCAATGATGAAACTGATGAGTAGAATGAGCCCAAAACTCGCACACCCTCCCTCTCGAATTTTGCTTTCAGCACATCAGAGCTCTGAATTTGCACCAACTCCAGCTGGAATGCCACCTCGTCAATACCGGGCATCACGGCTTTCGCCTCGGCTGGACAGGACCCGGAAACATCGACTGCAAATGGATTGCGCACAAATAAAATAACCTGTTTTGGAATCCTGAAGTCGTTGAATCGCTCTTTGAAGTTCTCAGCCAGGCTTTTAAATAGTCCCTTCATTCCAGCCATTGCTGCGCTGCTCACGGGCGCGTCGCGTAGTGTTGGGAAGTGGATCTTCCTCCTTCCTCCCGTCAGGTAGAAAGAGGTCCAGGTTCACCCGAAACGCACAAACTTTCTCAAGGATCTCAGTCACACCTGACCCTCCCCCCCGTAGCTGCAGGTTGCGTGTGTTTAGGTGGCCCATGATGTCACACAATGAAATCTGGCTTTTGCCAGGAATTCACTCACCTCTTTTCGCAGTGCAAAGAAACGTTCCAGAACACGTCCTCGGCTCAACCAGCGGACATCGTTATGTTGCAATAGTATGCGGCTTCCTGCTCTTGAAGCAGCATTTTGAACAGTCGGTGCTGCAGACCTGGGGCCTCATTTATAAAATGTACTTACGCACAGATTTGATCTTAGAACGTGCGTACGCTCAAATCCACGCCAAAGTTCAGATTTATAAAAACGGTCTTTGACGTGCAAAAGTACTCAGCTCCACGTCAGGTTTCAACTTGGCGTACGTACGTTTCCTTGTGGCAATGTTGGAGTACTGCAGGTATTCGCGGTCTCGTCTCTTCTCTGTCCTGACCCATCGCTGGTGGAACCAATCTTCCACAATTGGTCAGGACCGCGGAATCACTTGCGATCTTCCGCAAGAGACTCAAAACCCACCTTTTCAGACTCCACTACCACTGAATTCTGTACATCTAGCTAATTGTCATCACCACTGCCTGCTTACTCCATAAAAAAATAAAAATAATTACTAACCTTTTCCTTCCCAGGTATGGTACGCAGCTGCCTGCAATTATGTCTATCACTGTATTACTGCACTGATCTCTTGCGCGAACTATGATTGTTCCTACCATGTATTAATGCACATATTGTAAGTCGCTCTGGATAAAAGCGTCTGCTAAATGCTTAAAATGTAAATGTAATGTAAAATGTATTCGGAAATCTAAGAGCGCCAACATATCGTCTGCTGCCTAATTGTTTCCTCATTATTATTATTATTATTATTAGTAGTAGTAGTAGTAGTAGTCGTAGTATTACCAGATTGAACACATTGCTTAGGCTATACGTAATGGTTTGCACAATAAAGTTATTAATAAATTAAAACAACATAAGCTAGGCTACTTGTGGAAAACAAAACAAAAACACCCATTGGTTTTCCAAAACTACCCCCCTATTAGCATAATTGACATTTCGGTCAATCTATAGGCTATAAAATGTCCAATAATGCAATGGGTTGCAAGAGGAAGAATGGCAGCATTGGCACTTCTCGAAGATATCGCCAACCGCGCAATAAGAAGGGAACGAGTTATTAGAGATTTTGACCTCAGTTTTAAATCAGATCACTTTTTCTTTACATCCTTCAGGGACCTTTGCTGCCCACTCCCCTCGTTCACAGCCTGGGCTACAGACTGCTAGGCCACGTACTTGGTTTTACTGGTAAAGCCACTGGAAAGGCTCCCAAACAGCGTCCCTGCACGCATCTGCACCTCCGCCAACAGGACCTCGATTTCGGCCTCGCTAAAATTATTTTTCTTGCAGCTCGTCATTATCAAGTAGAGGATTTGTGTTTTGATTCAAGCTCCTTTATATGCTAATGATATTCATTAGGGGGCGTTTACAAGGCGGAGATCTAAAACCATTCAGCTACGCACAATTTCAAGATCATTTGTGATTTATAGATTTCACATCTGGGGGACTGGCGTACGCACGTTTTTTTGGGCGTACGTTCAGTTTCTCTGAATCACACCTACGCACATTTCAGAAATGATCTTAGATCAAATATAGGATGGTTTCTACGCAACTTTTTATAAATGAGGCCCCTGATGTCAAGCGAATATGATTCACAATTTTTATGACAGTTTCCATTAGGGGAGAGCGGGGTAAGTTGTCACACGGGTAAGTTGTCACACTGTTCATACCTCCAACCACAGGGGTGCTATCTCAAAAATCAAATAGCTACTTTGTTGCAACTAGGGTCAGATTCAAATCCCTTTTCACAGGTGGTCAAAGGTCACTTTAATTACATGTAAGCACAAGTTTTGTGTTTGTCTCCTTCAAAAGTAAGTAAATGGCACCTTACATTTTATGTAATAAAACTGTGTTAGGTATAAATGTTCAAAATTATATTTGTGTATCGAATAAAGGAAACAATAAGGTGTTTCTTGATATGTTACTGTAACATTGCTGTTTTGACTTGCTATAATTACACAGAATCTGTATTCTTTTATATGTTATTTTCTTATGTACATGCGTTTTATTAATTTATTTTAATGGGCTAATGTATATTCACCGGGAAACTCGGAGTCCCTCCTTCTGTGACCCGATTTCCTGTCATGTCGCTCTATATAACTTTGGGTTTTTCCCCCCCCCTGTCTCTTTCCGGGGATGTCAAAAGTGAAAAGAGCTGGAGCTGCGGTTTAACTCGCTAGCTCCCAATATCGCATGAATAAACGATCAGAGACGAAAGAAATAAGTTGTCCGCCTCCTCCTTGGACAAATCATTCAAAAAATACACAACGCAGAAAGACACCGGTCACACTTGGTGCCGTTCGACACGTCCGATCCGTCATCGCTTGTTGCTGCCGCCGTCTTCAGCCTGCCCCGCGCCTGGGTGGGTATCAACGTTAGCTTGCTGGGCTAGTTGTGCTACATGTGCTAGCTAGCTAACAGCCTACCTCGTTGAGTTGTGACAATTGTGTTCTGGGGGAAGGGTTGATGCCGTTCGACTTGTCCGATCCGTCGTCGCCTGGCCGCCGTGGACACCAGCCTGTTGCTGCCGCCTTCTTCAGCCTGCCGCGCGCCAACCTGGGTATCAACGTTAGCTTGATGGGCTAATTGTGCTACATGTGCTAGCTAGCTAATAGCCTACCTCGTGGAGTTGTGACAATTGTGTGCGGGGGGAAGGGAGTTCGTTTTGATAAATTATGAATTGTACTGTTTATTTGTATAATTAATTATTATTATTAATTATTACTTAATTATTTGTATATTAAGTATTACTTTCTGTGATCTTGGTAAAGGGAATTTAGAGCCATAGATGTTTTGACACTGTGATTTAATTACTTTTCTTTTTTTTTTTGTGATTACACTGTTATGGTTGAGACATGTCTAGCGGGGATATTTTCAGCATAGCTCCCAGTCCTTCCTCTAGTGGGCATAATGTAATTTATGGTGTCGGGAGGGGACAGTCAGGCTTGTCATTTGGATATGGGAGGGGTAGGCCTGTGTGTCCTGTTGAGGTTACCTATGGCCGTGGGACAGATGAGTCAGTGTTATGTATGTCAGGTCCCTCTGCCAGTTCAACACCTATCGCACACCCGCCCCACCCGATTCCACAGACATCCCCCCAGGTTGTTACTACAGACATGCTAGGCAGTGTTATTACTGATTTAGCTAAGCATATTAGTGACAATATCGCTGCCACTTTTCACACCATGCACCTGCCCAGCAGTCCCCAGCCCCAGTCCCCAAGCAGCCAGAATGTGACTGTTGATCCCACACAGCTTAAGGTTGTAGTACAACCAGAATCCAGGCCCCCCCCTCTTTACAGAGGTGACCAATCTGAGCCGTTCTCCATTCATGAGTGGGAAGACATGATGAAGAGCTACATGAACAGGGTGGCCTGCAGCTCTGATAGTGAGAGATCTGAGCTAATAATGAGTAGGCTGGCTGGTAGAGCAAGGGATGTGGTGAAAGTATCACTCCGCAGTTGTCCTAGGGTCAGTCCAGCTGAGCTTCCCACCACCATAGTCGACATTCTCAAGCGCAACTTCAGTGAGATCACATTCTCCAGCATGCCTATGAAGGATTTTTATGCAACTATGCCACGTGACTCTGAGAGTGTAATGGATTATTGGATTAGACTGAACAAAGCCATCGATGTTGCAGATGAGTGCCTCCGCAGGCGTGGCAAAGGTGTTGAGGATCCCAGTGCTGAGGTTGTCATGATGTTTATCTGTCACTGCCCTGATCCCAGCCTAGCAGTGTATTTTCAGTTTAAGCCTGTGGAGTTGTGGACAGCAGCTGAAGTTCAGGAGAGATTGGATGGTCATGTGAGGAGTCTGAGGAGCACAGCTGCCCGTGCCCAGCATGCAGTTAACATCTCAACGTGCACGCATGAATCGACGGTCCCGGCTCCCCACTGTGGCATGCAGCACCAGCTTCCTGTCGTGGTAACCCCTCCACTTGTCTCTCCCACACCTGCCACTGCCTGTGCTCCTGTACCCAGTCAGCCCCAGCAACTCCCTGGGTGGGCCGCTCAGTCTCTCTCATCTCCCCCTGTGCCTACTGCTGATGCAAACGTCCAGCAGGTTGCCGCTCTGTTTGACAAGGTTCTGTCTCTTTGCACTGCATCACTGGCTAATGCAGGCCAAGCACCTCACCAGTCCCAGACCTACTCCCGCCAGCCCTGGGACTCTTCTCGCCGGCCAGGAGGCTATTCCAGAGGGCCTCAACATACCCGCGTCCAGCCCAGCTCTCCGTGCACAGTGTGTGGTGACAGTAGCCACACAACTTCTGCACACTGCAGGCTATACAGGCTTTGTCTTAACTGCCATAAGCCTGGACACTTCAGAAATGAATGCCCTTTGTCCCCCGAGCACCCAGTTACGTCGGCGCGCTCTCCTTCTGATGCGGCTTTAAACTAGAGTGCCCGTGTGATGAGAGGGGTAGCAGGGGCAATAGTGATTCCACCCTCAGTGAAGGACCAAACATGCATTTGATTTATGCTCAGACCTGTAGTGCATTCCCTGGAGATAAGACAGTCATACTGACAGGCTCTCAGAGGGTAGAGGGGGCTAGTGAGTTGTTTTATGCCCCAGTTACAGTTAGTGGCCAGTCTGTGTTAAGGGGTATGCTAGATTCAGGCAGCATGTCTTGTACGCTCAGTGAAGGAGCGGAGGGTAAGCTCAGAGATGCTAGTGTTCTGCCCTGTCCCCAGCCAGTGCCGAGTAATGTCGTCCTCGTTGGCTGTGGTGGTCTTATGACAAAACCGAAGTGCATTTATGAACTGGATATTGATGTTTACGGCTTTAAGTTCGCTGTTCCAACCTTTGTTGTCCCAGGGCAAAGAGATGAGCTTATTGTAGGTAGCAATGTAATCAGACCTATCATTCAGAAGATGAAATCAACTGACAAGTATTGGGAACTTGTCTCCTCAAGTAATTCTGATCCTGATTGTGAGCAGTTCCTCCAGCTGCTGAGCTGTATCTCCCGGTGGTCGGGTCCAGAACTGCCAGATGTTGTGGGGACCGTGCAACTGAAACAGGCTGTCACTCTCCTTCCTCAGCGAGTATGTGGTTTGGGGGGAAGTTGCCGAGCAGGTCTCCTATCTCACCAGGGAGCACCGTTATGGTGGAGCCAACTTCAGCACGCTCGACACCCAGAAATATTCTGGTGGGACGTGTTGTGACACCCATGTGGGGGGACCGCTGGATACCTGTCAAGGTGTTGAACCCAACACAGAGAGCCATAACACTGCGCCGAAATGCCAAAATAGCCGATGTTTTCCCCTGCCTGGCTGTGGAGGATTTGCCGATCACTCAGGGGCTGTGCAGGTCGCAGTGCGGCCTCTCCGACCCACCTACTGCATCTCCACGGTCAGCTGGAGACCCCGTGCAGCTACTGAAGGACTGTGGCTTGGCGGACATCAATGTTGATGGCTGTGAAGTGTCTGAGAGTTGTAGGAGGAAGTTGGCTGAGCTTGTGCTTTCTTACCAAGATGTCTTCTCCAGAGATAAGCTTGACTGTGGAGAGGCGAAGGAGTTCGTGCACCGTATCCGCCTCCTTGATGACCGCCCCTTCCGTCTGCCTTATCGCCGTGTTCCTCCCGGCCACTACCAACAGCTGAGAGAGGTGCTGTCGGACTTGGAGATGAAAGGCATCATCAGTAAATCGCTCAGTGAGTATGCCTCCCCTCTGGTGATGGTCTGGAAAAAGAACGGAGACCTGAGGATCTGCACGGACTTTCGATGGCTCAACGCCAAAACCATCAAGGACGTTCACCCGTTGCCCCATCAGGCGGACTGCCTTGCTGCCCTTGGAGGAAATGCCCTGTTTAGTACCATGGACTTGACATCAGGGTTCTACAACGTCCCGCTCCATGAGTCACAGCCTTCACAACACCCATGGGCTTGTATGAATATAATCGGCTTCCCCAAGGTCTGTGCAACAGTCCAGCGTCCTTCATGCGTATGATGCTCAGCATCTTCGGCGACCTGAACTTTTCCAGTCTCCTCTGCTACTTGGATGACCTACTGGTGTTTGCTCCGTCGGAGGAGGAAGCACTGAGGCGGCTGGAGGTGGTCTTTTCCAGACTCAGAGCCAACAACCTGAAGCTCTCACAGAAGAAGTGTAACTTCTTACGGAAGTCGGTGAGATTTCTTGGTCACATAGTTGATGCTAGTGGAGTCTCTGTTGACCAGAAGAAGGTTGCTGTCATCTCTGGCTTCCGGAAAGAGGATCTAATGGATGCTGATGGCTGCACACCCTCTCAGCAAAAAGTTAGATATTTTCTCGGCATGGTGCTATACTATCAGCACTTCATCCCTGGTTGCTCAACTATCGCGAAACCACTCTTTGCCTAGATGGGAGGACAGAAGTGCAAGTTGAAGGGCTCTAGAGGGAACAGGAGGGCGGGAACGTTCCGCACGCTGACTCCGCAGGACTGGGATCCGGCTTGTGATAGGGCTTTTGAGGACTTGGGGTCTGCACTGCTTCACTGTGCGGTTCTGGCTCATCCAGATTTTGACAGGCCGTTTATCCTCTCTACTGACGCGTCTCTGGATGGGCTGGGAGCAGTGTTATCCCAGGTCCCTGCCGGCGAAGACAAGGTCCGACCCATAGCATTTGCTACCAAGTCACTCAGTCACAGCCAAGCAAAGTACCCTGCCCACAGGCTGGAGTTCCTCACTTTGAAATGGGCCGTGTGTGACAAGTTCAGCCACTGGCTCAAGGGCCACAAGTTTACGGTCTGGACTGACAACAATCCGCTCACATACATCATGACGAAGCCGAAGTTGGATGCCTGTGAGCAGCGATGGGTCTCTAAACTGTCCCCGTACTCGTTTGAGATCAAACATGTCCCAGGGCGACTGAATGTGGTGGCTGATGCTCTCAGCAGAACTCCCTTTGTCAAACCTCTAGGCCGGCGTCTCCTGTCAGAGCCCTACTCAAGATTGCTGGAACAGGTGTGCAGTGTCAACGACAGTTGTGTGCAGGATGCATTCCATGTGACATGTCTGCCTCAGTCAGCTGAGAATCCCTCCCTGTGTGCTACTGGTGGCATGTCCTTGTCCGAGGAGGAAGTGTCGTCTCTCCTGTCCTCCTGTGGCGACTGGGACTCCGGCCTGAAACAGAGGGCTGCTTCTCTGGCTGGTCACCTTAGCCAATTAGTTCCTCCTGGCCTAGACATGTTCTCCTCTCTCTCGTCGGCGGACCTGCAGAGCCACCAAAGACAAGATCCAACCATCAACAGAGTTTTTCACTTTGTTGAGAGGAAGCGGAGGCCTAGACGTGAGCGAGACAAGGAGAACCAGATGGTGCTGCGGATTCTGAAGCAATGGGACAAACTTACCGTTCTGGATGGAATCCTGTACAGGGTCATGAGGGACCCAGTGACCAAGCACAAGAGGTTCCAGTTTGTTCTGCCGGACTCCCTGAAATCACAGGCCTTGGCTGGCGTTCACGACCTGGCTGGTCACCAGGGTCAGCCTCGTACGCTGTCTCTTGTCCGTCAGCGCTTTTTCTGGTATGATGTGGAGAAGGATGTGCGGAGCTATGTCAGGAACTGTGCCAGGTGCGTCCTCAGCAAGACTCCAGAGCCAGCAGCCAGAGCCCCATTGGAGAGCATTACAACCTCAGCTCCGCTGGAACTGGTTTGCATCGACTTTTGGTCTGCTGAGGACAACAACAACAAGTCTGTGGATGTCCTTGTGATAACTGACCATTTCACAAAGTTAGCACATGCCTTCCCCTGTCAAGACCAAACTGCGAAGAAAGTGGGCAAAAAGCTGTGGGACAACTTTTTCTGCGTGTATGGCTTCCCACAGCGCCTCCATTCTGACCAGGGGGCTAACTTCCAGAGCGAGCTGATCGCAGAGCTCCTGGAGTTGGCAGGAGTCGGACAGTCCCGGACCTCCCCTTACCACCCTATGGGGAATGGTGGCACCGAAAGGTTCAATCGCACTCTGGGTGGGATGTTGCGCTCCCTGCCGCCAAGGTCGAAGCACAAATGGCCCCAGATGATCCAAACCATGACCTTTACCTATAACTGCACGCAGCATGAGACGACTGGCTTCGCCCCTTTCTATTTGATGTTTGGGAGGGTCCCGCGCCTGCCAGGTGATCTGTTGTTCAGGAACGTCCTGCGTGATGACTGCGTCTGTGACTACAATGCATACGTGTAGTCCCTGGCGACCGATCTCCAATCTGCTATGCTGCTGGCTCAGAGACACTCGTCTGTGGAACAGAAACATCAGTCTGACCAATACAACAAGAAAGTCAAGGGCTTACCTCTTTCTGTTGGTGACCGGGTCCTCGTGGCAAACAAAAGCGGTAGAGGAAAACGCAAGCTAGCCGACAGGTGGGAACCGGCTGTTTACACTGTCGTTGCTTCCAAGCCATAGTTCCACATCTACAAGATCAGAGACTGCGATGGTCAGGTGAGGACCGTCCACAGAAACCTTCTGCTTGCAGTCAACTTCCTCCCTCTTGACAATACGCTGTTTGCAGAGGATGACCTTCGGAGTGTTGACACAGTATCCCATGACCCCAGTAACGTACCTGATCCTGAAGCGGCGGTGTCAGAGCCAGAAAGTGTGGCCGAGCACTCTGTGGTTGACTCATCCTCTTGGCTGAACGTGAGTGAACGTAACCGCACAGCTTCATGGGTCTGTGACCAGTCCTGCACTGCAGAGGTGGAGAGTGTCAATGGTGTATCTGTCGGGCGTGCTTCCTCCCCGACAGTGAGTGTCCCCTCCACCGATGCTGCTGCTCTTCCCTCACCGCCACCCGTTCCCTTGTCCCATGCCCTTCCCCTCACTGGCATCCTACCTCAGGGCCCAGAGAATACTGTTCGCTCTAGGTATGGCAGGGTAGTGAGGCCAGTTCGTAGGTTCATTGAAACCATGGTACAGTTTACGCCACGGTTTAGTGTTGCTCCTCAGTCCTTCTCCCTTTTGTTCTAGGCATGATATGCTTAGATATGGAGACCTGATTCTCTCCTTTTTGTTTGATTTTTATTTTTTTTGCGGGTTGCCCACCCTCCTTTATGCCCGTTTCTGTGAGGTGTAAATGGCACCTTATTTTGTCTATGGAGTGGCTTTCAGATATGGCTTGGCGCCGGGCCAGTTTTGTAGGCCTCCTAACCTTAGTAGGTAGCAGATATTGCTGACTATGTGCAAGTTGTGGGTATTGGTTTG
This sequence comes from Aldrovandia affinis, assembly GCA_029706075.1. Lineage (NCBI taxonomy): Eukaryota > Metazoa > Chordata > Actinopteri > Notacanthiformes > Halosauridae > Aldrovandia > Aldrovandia affinis. The sequence continues at coordinate 6,003 of JAINUG010000917.1, read as the reverse complement.
TTGTGGTTTGTTTGTGGGTGGGTAATTAAGGTTTTTGGTATGATTCAGATTTTTGTGTAATTCTAGGGGGGTGAATGTAACATTGCTGTTTTGACTTGCTATAATTACACAGAATCTGTACATTTTACATTTTACATTTACATTTTAAGCATTTAGCAGACGCTCTTATCCAGAGCGACTTACAAGATGTGCATTAATACAAGGTGAGAACAATCAAAGTTAGCGTACAAGATCAGTGCAGTAAAACGGCAAAAGACATCATTGCAGGCGTCTGCGTATCATACCTGTAACATTGGGAAAGAAAGGGTTAGTGGGTGTTTTTATTTTTTATTTTTATTTTTTTCACAAGTAAACAGTGGTGACGACAGATTGGCTAGAAGGACAGTGTTCAGTGGTAGTGGAGTCTGAAGAGGTGTGTTTTGAGTCTCTTGCGGAAGATTGGAAGTGATTCCGCAGTCCTGACCGATTGCGGGAGGTCGTTCCACCAACGAGGGACCAGGACAGAGAAGAGGCGAGACCGCGACGAGCGGCTGCCAGGCGTCCGGAGGGATGGGGCAGTCAGTCTGCCAGCGGAGGCGGAGCGGAGGGGTCTGGACGGGGTGTAGGGCGTGATGAGTGACTGGAGGTATGGGGGAGCAGTACCTCTGGCTGCTTGAAAAGCAAGCACCAGTGACTTGAATCTGATGCGTGCTGCGATGGGGAGCCAATGCAGAGAGGAGAGTAGAGGGGTGACGTGGGTGAACTTCGGCTGGTTGAACACCAGGCAAGCAGCAGCGTTCTGGACTAGTTGCAGTGGCTTGATGGCACAGGCCGGAAGGCCTGCCAGCAAGGAATTGCAGTAGTCCAGACGTGAGATCACCAGGGCCTGGACCAGGAGTTGAGTGGCCTCTTGGGTGAGGAACGGTCTGATCCTTCGGATGTTGTGGAGGGAGAAACGGCAGGTCCGAGTGATCGCTGCAATATGGCTCGAGAAGCACAGCTGGTTGTCCAGGGTTACCCCAAGACTCCTGGCAGACTGGGACAGAGACACTATGGAGCCTTCCACGGTGATTGACGCATCAATCATCGGGGAGCCCTTCGCTGGGAGGAAGAGCAGCTCTGTCTTCCCCAGGTTCAGCTTCAGGTGGTGGGTGGACATCCATGCAGAGATGTCAGCCAGGCATGCAGAGATCCGTGCCGGGACCTGGGTATCAGATGGAGGGAAGGAGAGAAACAGTTGAGTGTCATCAGCATAACAGTGATAGGAAAAACCATGAGCAGAAATAACAGAGCCAAGTGACTTGGTGTACAGAGAAAATAGGACAGGGCCTAGCACCGACCCCTGCGGGACACCGGTAGAGAGGGTGCGGGGAGAGGAGAGGGATCCTCTCCAGGCCACCTGGTAGGACCGGTCAGCCAGGTAGGACTCAAACCATGTCAGCACAGATCCAGAGATTCCCATCTCGACGAGAGATGAGAGCAGGATCCGGTGGTCCACGGTGTCGAACGCCGCCGACAGGTCGAGGAGGAGGAGGACGGAGCTAAGGGATCGGGACTTAGCGATGTGAAGAGCCTCAGTGACCGCAAGGAGAGCAGTCTCTGTGGAGTGGCCTGCTCTGAACCCAGATTGGTTGGGATCAAGCAGGTCGTTCTGTAAGAGATGAGCAGACAGTTGATTATAGACAGCCCGCTCTAACGTTTTGGAGAGGAAAGGAGGGAGAGAGACAGGTCGGTAGTTAGAGATGACAGCAGGATTCAGAGAGTGTTTTTTGAGGAGGGGACAACCTGAGCACATTTGAGGGAGGAGGGGACAGAGCCAGAGGAAAGAGAGGAGTTAATGACATTAGAGACAAAGGGGAGGATGTCCATAGCAATGGACTGGAAGAGGGGGAAGGAATGGGATCAAGAGGGCAGGTGGTGGGACGGTGGGAAGAAACGAGTAGAAGGATGTCCGAGTCAGGGAGGGGTGAGAAGGAGGACAGAGAGGTGGGAGGTTTAGGTAGCGGGATGGGAGAGGGAGACGTAGGGGGGAAGGAGTTGCGAATGACCTCAACCTTCTCGTGAAAGAAGGATGAGAAGTCATCGGCGGTTATAGAGGAGGGGGTGGGGGAGGAGGAGGGGTGAGGAGAGAGGAAAACGTAGCATAGAGTTTACGTGGGTTGGAGACAGAAGATTGAATCTTAGAAAGGAAAAATGCAGACGTAGCAGAGGAGAGGTTAGCGGAGAAGGAAGCCAGGAGTGTGTGGAAGTCTGACAGAGCTACAGGGGATTTGGATTTTCTCCATTTCCTTTCTGCCGCACGCAGCTTCAGTCGGTTAGCCCGAATGGAATCGGTTAGCCAGGGGCCGGGGGGGCGGAGACGAGCGGGTTTAGCTGATAGAGGACAGAGTAAGTCAAAGGAGGAGAGAGAGGAGAGTAGGGTGGATGATGCTACTTCAGCAGGTAGCTGAGAGAAGGCATCAGTAGGGGGAAGGGATGATAGAACAGTAGCTGACAGGGCAGCGGGTGAGAGAGAGCGGAGGTTGCGACGGACAAGGACAGTGGGAGCAGGTGAAGATGGTTTAGGGACAGAGGGGAGGGGGAGGGAGAAAGACAGAAAGGAATGGTCAGACACATGTAGAGGCGATACCGTAATGTTGGGTGAGGCGCAGTTCCTGGTGAAGACCAGGTCCAGTTGGTTACCGGCCTTGTGGGTGGATGGGGATTCAGCCATGGTGAAGTCAAAGGACTGAAGCAGGGGGAGGAATGCAGAGGCCTGGGAGGACTCTAGCTGCAGGTTGAAGTCCCGAGGAGTAAGACGGGAGTGCCGTCCTCAGGAAGGGCACTGAGTAGGGCATCCATCTCGTCTAGGAAACTCCCCAGTGGACCTGGAGGGCGATAAAGAACAATGATGTGCAATTTGCATGGAACAGTGATAGTGACAGCATGAAATTCAAAGGAGGAGGGTGAGAAGTGAGGAAGAGGAACAATACCAAATCTCCACAGGGGGGAAATGAGTAAACCTGTCCCTCCACCTTTACCTGAGGGTCGTGGAGTGTGGGAGAAGGTGTAGGCAGCAGAGAGAGCAGCAGGGGTGGCCGTGTTCTGAGGAGTGATCCACGTCTCCGTGAGCGCCAGGAACTGCAGGGAAAGTAGGGAGGCCTGGGCCGAGATGAAATCGGCCTTCCGGACAGCGGACTGGCAGTTCCATAGTCCGCCTGCTACCACCACGTCAACACCGGGAGATCTAGGAGGGTGGATGAGGTTGGACAGATTACGGGTGTGGGTAGAATCTCTCCATCTAGGCCAGGGGTCGGCAACCTGCGGCTCCGGAGCCGCATGCGGCTCTTTCACCCTTATGCTGCGGCTCCGCTTGGCTTGGGAAAATAAATTATAAGTATCCAATTGAAGTGTATTTTATTTGTAGTTCTAAATTTCCTCGCGCCCGAAAATCAGAGGGGCGCAATAATTTTTCCGCGTAGCACCGCCCCCCCAGCTTCAGCTTTGAAATAAAACTATTATATATATAATCTAATAACTGCTGGACATCAGCGACACAATAGCCAGCTAGTTACAAAAGCAAAGTAGCAATTAAGTGCCAATTCTACCCGATGGGACAGGATACGACCACAGAAGCTAAACAAACAAAATCTAACGCCGGAAAAGTACACTTACTGATACGCGACAAGACAGTACTAACCAAAGTACGAATGCACACTGCCTGAGTTCTGGCTGAGCACGCTTAAATCCTACCTGATAACAAAGCACAGTAATGAACAACTTAGCTTTCTTCCGCTACTAAAGAAACGCTCAACTACAAACACGGTCTGATACAATAAGACCGATTCAAAACAGCTGAGTCGCAATCAGCTTTGAAATAAAACTATTATATATATAATCTAATAACTGCTGGACATCAGCGACACAATAGCCAGCTAGTTACAAAAGCAAAGTAGCAATTAAGTGTCAATTCTACCCGATGGGACAGGATACGACCACAGAAGCTAAACAAACAAAATCTAACGCCGGAAAAGTACACTTACTGATACGCGACAAGACAGTACTAACCAAAGTACGAATGCACACTGACCATGCTGACGTCTCGACCTTCGAATCCTGAGCTCACGCTCATGCACACGCACACTTAAGTGGGGAGTGCCTTACCCCTTTGCACAGGGGGGGTTTGATCCTGTCCAGGTGGTGCAGAATGGTGACGGGGTTGGGGGGTTCCTGGCTGTGACACAGCTCCAAGATCATCTAGAGAGAGAGGGAGAGCGAGAGAGAGAGAGACCTCGACATGCACGGGAGAGGGAGAGACAGGATCGGGATCAGGATCGGCCATTTCAACCCCAGAGTCTGGATTCTGCTCTGACCCTGCCGCTCTCTGACCCCGCCCCTCTCACCCAGCCTAGCCCTGCCCCTCTCTGACCCCACCCCTCTCACCCAGCCTAGCCCCGCCCCTCTCTGACCCCGCCCCTCTCACCCATGCTCGTAGCCCCAGTGTTAGCACGGCCCTGTGTCTGTAACTCAGCAGCCCGGGGGCCGTCTCTGAGACCGACGACAAATACTCCTCCAGCTTCCCATATTGCAAGACATTCTTCGCCTGCATCACCCGCCACTTCGCCGCCAAGAAAAGCCGCATGGGCGGAGCCAGGGTACGCAGCGACGCATCCAGGAGACTGTGATCCCTTAGACTTATACTTAGACATGCATGGCTTAATCTTTGAGACAAGCATGTGCTACTGGCAGGATCAACCAGGTAACGCCCTCATTTTCCGTCTTCCGAAACCACCGAGTGAGCACACGCTGGGTGTTGCCCAACTCGACTCGGAGCGTCTCTCTCTCTCTCTCTCTCTCTCTCTCTCTCTCTCTCTCTCTCCCTCTCCTCTCTCTCTCTCTCTCTCTCTCTCTCTCCCTCTCCCTCTCCCTCTCTCTCCCTCTCCCTCTCCTCTCTCTCTCCCTCTCTCTCTCTCTCTCTCTCTCCTCTCTCTCTCTCTCTCTCTCTCTCCATTGCAGATAGATTTCTTGGAAATAAGAAAAGATATCACGTTATAATAGCCAAGTGTTGTGAAAACATCTGTGGATCAATAATCTCTGATTCTGAATGGGAGCAATCAATACGTCTAAAGGAGGCCTGAATTTTATACGAGGTCCCTCCTTGTCCTTCCGTCTGATAGTATGTCACGTGATGCAGGATTACCTCGTTGTTCCCATTCCCTCTCTCCTGCCTATTTACTTCAGATGCAAACATTTCTAACACCTTCTCACGCTCCTTCCCTTCACCATGTCGAGGGGACAACCCTACTTCAGAAAAAACATATCCCAACAGAAAACATTGGAAAGGTACAGGCATTAACTTCCACCTAACACCCTGATTGTAGATGTTTGTCCAGTCTGTTGCAAAGTCATTGAATTTACGATGACATTTCTTGTGCGGTGTGGAGCGTCCTTTATCCAAATCCCACTGTTGGACTGAGATGACGTCATTCAAGCTGTTATGTCCAGTCTGCTGTGGAATCATGCCTTTCCCTGGCCCTGCTTTCGGGTCCCCGAAAGCAAGCATAAGGCTACACACTTGCCCTTGTATCTGTTTCACAGGCCTTTTTGGAAGAGGAACACAAGTAAATCATCGACATATTGAATTAACGTACTACACTCGGGGCGGCACGAACTGCTCTAAATTTGCTGATAATTCAGCAGAGAAAATCACTGGCGATTCGACATATCCTTGCGGAAGGACAGTCCAAGTCCATCGTTTACCTTTGAATGTAAATGCAAACCAAAACTGCGAATCTGGATGTACCGGAATACTAAAAAATGCGTTCGCTAAATCAATCACAGTGAACCAATTTGAATTTGCCGGCACTTGAGAAAGAAGAGTGACAGGGTTGGGCACAACAGGTGAACGGGCAAAAACAGCACTATTAACCATTCGTAAATCTTGTACAAATCGCCACGCCCCTGATGCCTTCCGAACTGGAAGAATAGGCGTATTACAAGGCGAGTTTGGACATGGAATTATAGCACCTGCTTTAACTAATGAAT
>JAINUG010000916.1:0-42871 GCA_029706075.1 Aldrovandia affinis | reverse complement strand
AAATGTAAGATGTTTTTCTGTTGTTTTGGGAGAATGATATACAATTTGTGTATATTTTCATAAACAAAGTATGCACTGATATGTTATGAAAATTCTATACTGCTTTTACAAAATAAAAGTGTTTGTTATTGTACCAAAGTATCCATTTGTCCCTTGAAACCTCCCCCTTTCTGCGTATGTTTTACCCTATTTTATATATTAAATAGACAAGTTGACCTAAAAAATTAAAGAAATGTGTCTTTGGTCTTTATTAATTTATTTTGGTTTGTTTTGTCTCTTGAATTCCAAGAGCTTCTCATGCATGACAGCAGAAAACCGCTTGACCTTGAGGTTCGAGGTTGACCTTGAGGCCGAGTGCACACGCCCAGGTCAAAGCAAGGTCGACCCTGACAATCATGGGTCCCAACAGCTATTGGAAAAGCTGGAGCTGTTCTACGCTGGGGGGGGCAACCGTGGTCCTGGGGAGCCGCAGGGTCTGCTGGTTTTTGTTGTTACACGTAATTTATCAATTAAATTGGCCGATGCTCGATGGGTGAAACTCCTGAAATTGTTGGCCCTACCACTCAAATACCGCTATGCGGGACCTGGACACAGATGTAAAAGTCACTTGATGGGGTGTTCGGCCACCACGTGTGGCCAGTATGCGCCATGGCATTTGCAGACTGGGGCATTGTCATCTTGAAAGACACCCTTCTCTGCAGGAAATAAATGTTTTAACATGGGGTAAAGGTGATCACCCAGCACCAGCAATTTTAGACCCTATTTAGGGGGCTTTAGCCCCCCTGTCTTTCATCTCAGCCCCCCTGAAAATGTTTAGCCTTCTTTCCTAAAAAACATTTTTACTTAATATCTATTTTAAAAAATACCACAGATAGAGAGAGAGAGTGATATTTCAATTTTGAGAGCAACCACCATTGTGGTGTTTTTGTTTTGGGGAATGTAACAGTGACTACGTTTACATGCACACCATATTCGATTAAGGTCCATATTCGGGTTAAGGCAATATTCCGAATAAGGTGTTTACATGCGCCGCAGAATGTTGAGCTACGGGAATATTCCCGTTTACATGTTAATCGGCATATTCCGAATAAACCAGCGATGTAGTGCCGCGCAAGGGCTTTCTGGGAACTCAGCTGAATAAATAGGCGCGTTATTTTCCTGCAGTAATTCCCATTTCCACAAAAAGGCTTGAAAATGCTTGCTTTTGCGTTATATTGTGTTGTCTTCTTAGCACTTCTACATCATAATGTAACAAGAACACTCGTTCTCATTCACATCCTCAACCATGGCAGACGAGAACGCGAGGAAATGGCAAATGGAGCTATGGTACTTGCTAATATGCCATTTATGCCAATCAGAACCCCGGAGACTATGGATGAAAGTTCGCAGCCAGGACTGGTGGTACAGAGTAGTGATGGTAGAGTTTACGGATGCAGAGTGGAGAGGGGCAGAGTGTGGGGGGGCAGAGTGTGGGGGGCTGGCAGGACAAGAGGCAAGATTTCCAAAGTTTCCTAAATAAAACAGGAATGTGTCCCGTTGTTTATTGAATAAAAACGATAAGATTCAGAACTGAGGAAATGTACCTCTCGATATCAAACTAATTTAGCACAAAGTATACTTTGAAAAACTCACTAAAAACATTTCCATCATAATCTAAAAAGTTAAAACTCAAGTTTGGTGGCTGGCCAAATGACACACACCCTTTGTACCAAAGGCCTCAGCAGCAGCCCAGTAAGGTGAAAATATTCCCCTTGTGTTGGGCTGGGGTTAGGGTTAGGCTTGTGTTGGGCTGGGGTTAGGGTTAGGCTTGTGTTGGGCTGGGGTTAGGGTTAGGCTTGTGTTGGGCTGGGGTTAGGGTTAGGCTTGTGTTGGGCTGGGGTTAGGCTTGTGTTGGGCTGGGCTGATTGTGAGACAGCCATCAGGTGGCACTTCCTGTCAGATCAGGAGGAGTTGTGGGAAATTTTATCCTTTTCCCCAAACCCACCCCTAAGGATGCCACAGCTCCAGGAGCACAGGATACAGACCCCTGATTGGCTGGTTGTCTCCAGGAGACACAGGATACAGACCCCTGATTGGCTGGTTGTCTCCTAAGACACAGGATACAGACCCCTGATTGGCTGGTTGTCTCCTAAGACACAGGATACAGACCCCTGATTGGCTGGTTGTCTCCTAAGACACAGGATACAGACGCCCGATTGGCTGGCGTGAGTTTGGCACTGTTGAGAGGGTCTGGTAATCCGGAGCTGAAGCACTGGAAGGTCCATAAACAGAGAGCCCATCAATGGAGGCTCCAGGTGTAAGGGCTTGAAACAGCCCCTGAGAGGCTGCAGTGAGGCCTGCTGTTCATTCTGCTCTTAGAGGCTGGAGGGGGGGAGCGCTGGAGCCCCAAACTCTCCACATCCTGTCCACCTGCGGCAGCTAACGTCAGCTACTGCAGCCTGCTCCTCCTCTCTCCCTAAACCCTTCCCCCTGCCCCACGCTGCACTGAACCCAATGTGCTGCACCAGCCCCAAGGTCTCCTGGAAGAGGATCATCTGTGTGGGTACAAAAGCACAGCTAACAGGCCCCACAAACCCCCACTGAGCTTCAGAAAGGGCTCTGTGAAAAAGCGTTTAATACAGAGATGTGCGTTCATACGTGCCGTGCTGAAGGGGGAATATGAGGCAGTGTTGAGGCCAGGGTACGAGAGTGAACACACTGATTACAAAGAGCCGCTGTAGTGAAGAAGGGGCTGAAGATCAGTGAATCCTAGCTAGCGCTGGGGCAGAGAGGACAGGCTGGGTTGTTGTTTGAAGAGGTTTGACTCTGATGTTCATGCTGTCGTTGGCTACTCATTCCACCACTAGGGGGCGTACAGCTAACCCACACGTCTGTATCTGTGTTCCAGCTGTCTGCAGCTTCAGAGAAGGGAGATCCGAGGGGAAAATGAAGCAGCTCATCGCCCCCTCTCCTTCCCACCCCTACCCCTCTGCTGCCCCCTCCCCACTCCTCCTCTCCTCTCCCTCCCCCTCCCCTCTCCCCCCCCCACTCCTCCTCTCCTCTCCTCCCCCCCCCCCCCTCTCCCCCTCTCCCTCCCCCTCCCCCTCCCCTCCCCCTCCTCCCTCTCCTCTCCCCCCCCTCCCCTCCCCACACTCCTCCCTCCCTCCTCCCTCCCCCCCACACTCCTCCTCTCCCCCCCCTCCTCCCCACACTCCTCCTCTCCCCCCTCCCCCTCCCCCCCTCCCCACACTCCTCCCTCCTCTCCCCTCCCCCTCTCCCTCCCCACACTCCTCCTCTCCTCTCCCTCCCCCTCTCCCCCCTCTCCTCCTCCCTCCCTCCCTCCCCTCCCCTCCCCACACTCCTCCTCTCCTCTCCCTCCCCCTCTCCCTCCCCACACTCCTCCTCTCCTCTCCCTCCCCCCTCCCCCCCCACACTCCTCCTCCTCTCCTCCCCCTCTCCTCTCCTCTCCCTCCTCCTCCTCCTCCCTCTCCCTCCCCTCCCCCCCTCCCCCCCTCCTCCTCTCCTCCTCCTCCCCCTCCTCCTCCTCCCTCCCCCCTCCTCCTCCCCTCCCCTCCTCCCCCTCCCCCCCCTCCCTCCTCTCCTCCCCCTCTCCCTCCCCCCCCCTCCTCCCCCCCCTCCCCTCCCCCTCCTCCCTCCCTCCCACTCCTCCTCCTCCTCCTCCTCTCCTCTCCCTCCCCCTCTCCCTTCACTCACCTGCAGTAGAGGTGGAGGAGGAGGAGACATCTGTCCTGCTGCAGCTCGCCAACACGCTGCTCCTTAAACATGAGGAAGAAAGAAATGATACAAATAATTTAAACTTTAACATTTTACTGAGCACTATGCAAAATAAATGTTATTTACTGTCTCACAGCAGTTTAGTCTCTGACCATTGCATTGACTGCACACAAATATACTGTAAACCCCTGGAAATATGTGTAAACTCCTTGAGTTATTGAAATTATTTCAGCCCATAGACTCTTCTAAAACTGTTGCTGATTTACCAGAGTCAGTCATTTGGCAGTCAAGTTTTGAGGCGTGGGGTGGACTTTGACTTTTCTGTATATAAAAATGAAATTAAAGACCAGGGTGAAATAACAGGGTGAAGGTGAAGGGTGAGGACAGACAAGAGAAGTCAGTCGTCAGGTTTAGTTCAGATTTAGCTGTAGTGTTTTATAAGAGCACTGAGGGATTTGTTTTCCACATCCGTACTGAATATAGATGAATATGGAAGCAAAAATGGTGGAATTATAAAACCTCAGTGAACTGGAAGATCAGCAGAGAACACAGGAAACACACACACTTCTCTGAGATACAACGAGAAAGAAAACCTAAAATGGCTTCCTCTCCAGACTTACACACGGGTAAGCAGCTGTGGTGTGTGTATGAACATACACGGTAACATACTGCTCCTGGTTTCTGTGCGTTTGGGTGTGTGTTTATGAGGGGTGACTAACAGAAATTTCAATCAAATAAATGTGACTTGAATGAACAAATTCTATCTCTCCTATTATATCACTCCAAACGGCTTTCACATGAATGCTGCTCCTATCAAACGCTGTGTCATATAAAATGGCTTAAATTAAATACACAATTTTGTTTGTCACAAGGAGGTCAAATATACAAGGTACATTTTGTTGAGTTATCCTATGTCTGTATTGAGTTATGTATGCAGTTACTTTTGATGTCACTGCAAAAGGAACAAAAATCTAATAAAATTGAGCTCAAATGATCAAATGCCCAATCATATAGAAGGACAGCTGTCTGCCCCATTTGAGTATACAAGGTCTATTTTCATTGTACAAAAATGCATCAGAAAATGTATTTAATCTTAGTCATTTTCACATGTGAACAAACCAAGACAATGGCAGTTATCTACCTGATATGCAAAAAATAATTAAATTACAAATAAATTCCTGAAATAAATGAATATTTGCTTATTATTTGTATTTGCATGTATTCATTAATTGTATTTTATTATGTTAATAATCATCTCAGTGTTGAGTTTCTGAAGAGATATTAACAGTGTTCTTCCTCATTTACAGGGGAGTCTGGCGGTCTCTCAGAGCTGAGGATTGTGCTGCTGGGGGAAGAACAGAGTTCAACTGGAAACACCATCCTGGGCAGAGAGGAGTTTGAGAGATACACTACAGAGTGTGTGAAGAGACAGGGTGCAGTAGCAGGGAGGCAGGTCACTGTGGTCAGAACACCTGAGCGGGGGAGGTATTATGTGCAGGGTGCTCTACATGTTAATGAGATGATTGAGCGCAGCACGTCTCTGTGTCCCCCAGGACCTCACGCTTTCCTCATGGTCATTCCTGTGGAGACACTCAGAGAGAGACAGTGGTTTGTGGAAACACTACTTGAGCATCTACAGGAAAGAGTCTGGAGACACACAGTAGTGCTGTTCACCATAAAGGAGAGTCTGAGGGGAACAACCATTGAGCAGCACATTGAGAGAGAAAGGTGTCTACGGCAAATTGTAGAGAAATGTGGGAACAGGTATCATGTTCTCAACACTACAGACAGGGCTGATGGCACTCAGGTCACAGAGCTGCTGGAGAAGATAGAGGAGATGGTGGCAGGAAACAGTGGTGCTTATTTTATAATGGATGGGGCCTTTAGAAAGGAGCTGGAGGAGAAGAGGAGGGCTGCAGAAGAAAGGGGGGAACAGAGGCTGATGAAGGTGCAGAAACAGAGAGAGACACTCAGAGCGCTCCTCATGGGTGAGTTCTTTCTCCTTTAACTGGAGTCACATCTCAGGATGGCCATTTCTACACAAAGGTTTCATCATTTCAGTCAAACTACACAATCAACTAAAGACACCCCCCATTTTTCACTAACGGTTTTCTTATACCATATGGTGCATCTCATGTGAGCAAATTATAAAAAATTATAAAAACACACATATATATTTTTTAGCTAATTAATATTTAAATATAAACATGAATATTTAAATAAGACTGAAACAATGAGGATTTTGACTTTGTGTTTAAGTACTTGTAACTCAAAAGGTTGTACATACTGGTTTGTCCTGTTGACTGGGATATTTTCCTGATTTCTCACGCAGGGTCTCATAAGCAAGGTTGTTGGCACTGAAAATGTTAACTGTACAGTGTGTAATTATAGTGTTAACAGTGAGATATAACTGACTGCTATTCCTCTCTAACAGGGGAGTCAGACAGGAGTCTCTCAGAGCTGAGGATTGTGCTGCTGGGGAGTACACAGGCTGGATTGAGTTCCTCAGGAAACACCATCCTGGGCAGAGAGGAGTTTAAGGCAGAGGACACACTACAGAGTGTGTGAAGAGACAGGGTGCAGTAGCAGGGAGGCAGGTCACTGTGGTCGACACACCTGGGTGGGCTGGGAGGTCTAGTACAGAGTTAACTCCAGAGCAGGTTAAACAGGAGATTGTGCGCAGTGTCTCTCTGTTTCCTGCAGAACCACATGCTCTCCTCCTAGTGATTGATGGCAGTGAGTCGTTTACAGAGACAGACAGGAGAGGAGTGGAGGAACACCTGGAGCTTCTCAGTGACAGAGTCTGGAGACACACTATAGTGCTGTTCACCCATGGGGGAGCTGGATATACACACATCCATAGAGCAGCACATTGAGAGCTGGACGAGCCCTCCAGTGGCTCATACACAAATGTGGGAACAGGTATCATGTTTTAAACAACATGAACAGGGCTGATGGCACTCAGGTCACAGAGCTGCTGGAGAAGATAGATGAGATGGTGGCAGGAAATGAACTTTGGGACATCTCACTAGAAAAGTACCTGGAGACTGAAGAGAGGAACAGGGAGCTAAAGCAGAGGAGTGAGGAGAAAGAGAGAGAGAATGAAGAAGATGAGAAAAAGATGTGAGGAGAAAGAGGGAGATGAAAACTGAAGCAGGAAGGTAAAATGAAGATTAGAGGGATGAGTGAAGAGAAAGAGAGAGAGAATGAAGAGATGGAAAAGAAATGTGAGGAGAAAGAGAGGGAGATAGAAAACTGAAGCAGGAAGGTAAAATGAGAGAGAAGCAGATGGAGATGGAGAGAGAGATGATGAGAAAGAGAGAGAGAATGAACAGATGGAAAAGAAATGAAAGAAAGAGAGAGGAAAACTGCAGGGAAGAGATGAGAGAGGAGAAGAGAAGAAGGAAGGTAAAATGAGAGAGGAGGAGAGAGGAGAGAGAAAATGAGAGAAGAGGAGCACAAGAGAGATGGAACAGATTAGAGAGAGAGAAAGAATGAGAGATGGAAAAGAAATGAAGAGAGAAAAAACTGAGAGAGAGATTGAGAAACTGAAGCAGGAAGGTAAAATGAGAGAGGAGGAGATGGAGAAAATGAAGGAGGAGCACAAGAGAGAGACGGAACAGATTAGAGGGATGAGTGAAGAGAAAAAGAGAGAGAGAATGAACAGATGGAAGAGAGGTACAAAGAGAAAGAGAGGAAGGCAGAGGAGATGAAAGAGGAGTTTAGGAGAAAGATGGAGGAGATGACACAGACATGTGAGGAAGCAGAACAGAAGCACAGGAGAGAGGTAACAGAGCTGAAAGACAGACAAGAGGAACGACAAGGAGAGATTGAAGACCTGAGAAAGAAGAAGGAAGGGCAAGAAGAGGAGATTTCACAGCTGAAGGAGGAGCTGGGAAAACTGAAGAAAGAAAAGGAGGAATCCACAGCACCTGTCAGGAATATTGTGGAAATGGATCTTTTTAGTGAGTATCATCACTGCTGTCCCACTCAATCACTCAGCCCACTGCAGCTAAATGAGTTTCTATTTAAATTAGGTGCATTAAATATTACACATATTTACTTCATAAGTCACCAGCACAGGCTGGGCCCTATAGCTGCAGGTTTCAGGCTGAGCTGTGTGATTAGTGCAATAAGACTGGGAGTCTGCACAGGGACACGACACAACTCCAATCAGCACTAGCTCTCTCCTGTAGTACTGTGTGTGGGCAGTCGGGTGTAAAATAATCACTGTCTTTCTCCTGTAGGGTACTGTGTGTGGCCTGTAGGGTGTAAAATAATCACTGTCTTTCTCCTGTAGTACTGTGTGTGGCCTGTAGGGTGTAAAATAATCACTGTCTCTCTCCTGTAGTACTGTGTGTGGCCTGTAGGGTGTAAAATAGTCAGTGTCTCCTCACCCTTTACTGACCAAACCACTCAGGAGCTACATATGCACTTTATCATCACGTTTGTACATGCACTTATTGGTAAATTGAGTCCCACTGTGTGTATAAATAATACAATTGTACTGTTTTTGGGTCAGGGTTTATTTTCGGGACTTAGGAAAATAGAATCATCCTTGTTTTCCTTGACCTAACATTTTTTAAATATAAATTATCACTAAAGGCCAATACCCATATTAAAAACTACATTTTCCTATACTGTATTTAAAAACATGCAAAGACATTTTCTGGAGGTTAGATGACATGTCCAAGTCAAATATGAGTAAAATAAGACAGATTTCAGTTCATAGAGAGAGAGGACACACACCCAAAAGTTTATCGAGGTGCTGACTAAAGGAGGGTGATAATTCAAGAGGAAGAGAGTCACACACTTTATGACGCTCAAGATCATTTACTGTGAAAAACAACATTTCAACAGAGTACTTTTGTCAGTGTCAGGACAGATTTCAGTGTAAAAAGCCTCATGTCTGTCACTAAGTTCTGGTCTGTTTTCCAGTGAGTGGAGAGAGAAGTCCAGGAAGGAGTGAGCTGCTGTCACAGGAAGAGGAGGACAAACGGAAGGACAGAGACACACGGATGCAGAGAGAGGAGGAGGAGCTGAGAGCTCAACACCAGGCAGAGCAGGAGGAGAGGGAGAGGGGGATGAGAGAGGAGACGAGGAGACGAGAGGAGAGCTTGATCAAGCCACTGGAGGAGAAGATTCGGGATGTGGAAGAACAGCTAATGAGAGAGAGGGTTCAACAGAGGAGGAGGGAGCTGGAGGGAGAGCTGAGGAGAGCGAGAGAGCAGAGAGAGAGGCTGGAGAGAGAGGATGAGAGGAGCAGGGTGGAGGAACAGAGAGAAAGGAGGGAGAGAGAGGAGAGACAGAGAGGAGAGATGGAGGCACTCAGACAGCGCTACAGACAGGAGGGCAGAGAGGATGCTGGGAGGTGGCTGAATGGTGGTGCAGTAGTCCTGGGGGCAGCAATAGGAGCCATAGCAGGGGCTCTGAGAGGACCCTTAGGGGCAGCTGCAGGAACTGCCATAGGGGCAGTAGCAGGAGCTCAGCTGGGAGCTTTAATAGGAGGAGAGAGAGATGGAGTAGGGAGGAGAGAGGAGAGGGGGGGTCACACCAAAGAATCCACACCTCCAGTCAGGAGAAGAAATAGTATGGAATTGTTGCCTCCCAACTTTTTAGTGTGATTGATGTTGTATTACAGATACTCTGTGGGCTCTGTCTGCATCATCTGACCCACAAGCCCATCTCAGATGAACACCCTACACTCTTATCTATCAGTGTGATGTAAGCCTCATGGAGTCTCCCAGGGCAACAGCCAGTTGGACTGACACTCAGCTGTCTGCCAGAGAGGGAGGAGCCTGCAGCTGCGCAGCTGTGAGGTCATCACTGCAGAGAGCAGGGGAGGAGCCAAAGCAGGACTGTTGGAGTCACCTTGAGCAGTGTGTGTGTGTGATGTACAGTGTGTGTGTGTGTGTGTGTGTGTGTGTGTGTGTGTGTGTATAATGTTCAGAGTGTATGTGTGTGTTGTGCAGAGTGTGTGTGTGTTTGTGTGTTGTGCAGTGTGAGTGACGTCCCTCTGTGTGTTGTGTGTGTGTGTTGTGTAGTGCAGCTTTGCCAGTGTTCTTTTTTAATTTTCTGTACATTTAAATGTAATGAATTATCAGAAAAAGATAATATTGGTTCTGGATGGATGTAGAGTGGAGTTGTTCTTCCTGATTCTTCATGCAGAATCTTGATCTGCTGTCAGCAAAGACTAACGCTACGCTAATCAGAGAGCAGGACGGCACGACTGTTGGACACCATCGCAGAAAAGGATTCTCTTTTTACACTTCATTTTTAAGTATCAATTATGATGATCAATAATAATTATGAGGAGAAATAGCAGTAGCTACTAGCAAGCTGTAGCTGTAACTAATAGCTATATTTTTGCTGCACATGTCCACAAACAAAATAACTTACTAGCCATGTAGCCGAGTTTTCTGCTGCAGTCTTGCCAATGTAATGTTGTGCTGTCAGATGGCTGGGGATGCATGCCTGCTGCTGACCTGCTGAATGAGGAGCAGCACATTGGAGCTGCTATGAGCAGTCTAGAGCAGGTTTCTCAACATTCCCTTACTCAACGCCCACTTGGGTATGTGCCAAAAAGCAGCACCAGCAAACCAGCATCTTTTTGTTTTATTAATGAAATAAAATCATGTTTAATCTTTGAAACTTGTCTTGTAAAAAAGCCAAAATCTTATACTCAAAGATTACAAATAGTCTTTTGCTTTAAGTTTTATTGAGGTGATTATTTATTTGGTTTTACATATGTGCCTATTATTGTGGCTGGCAGTGTAGTGTAATGGTTAGGGAAGTCTAAATTGCTGGGCTTGTAACTCAGGAGGTTGCAGGTTAAATTCCCAGGTGGGATAGCACTGCTGTTGTGACCCCTTGAGCTAAAGGTACTTAACCTGAATTGCTTCAGTAAAATAGCCAGCTGTATAAATAAATGGATTGTATGTAAAGAAATGTAAACTCTGGATAAGAGCGTCTGCTAAATGCCTAAAATGTAAATGTATTGTGCAGTAGACATTACTCTTTGTGATGTGTGACAATTGTTAAAAAAAATTTTTTTTTGTAATCCTACTTTTGTATAATGTCATATTATGTCCCAAACTTGTTTTGTACTATTGTTACGTAATAAATAATAAAAGTAAAAAAAGTCATTAATTTGGGGTACATCATAACTATGTCCAGGGTTCCAGAGCTTTTCCTCCCCAGGGCCTTGGCTTAAGTCAGCCAGACTTCCACAGGTTACCAGTGCATTAGTTCCTCCAGGGGCCCACAGACCAGCAGTTTGTCAGTAAGAGACAGGCCTCTCCTTCAGCTTGTGCTAGCTCTCTTGTGCTTCGGTTTAGCCTGTAGCTTGCACTTTGAACCCACAATACACTTAATGACCATGTACATTTTCTGTCACCCAACCCTTTTTAAAAGTTAGCCTGACCGGCTGGCAAATATGGAATTCATGTTTTTAAGCTGTCAGAATAACTGCATGTACTCGTGCAGTGCTTGAATTGACTGCTGTGAATGTCGATGTAAAGCGTATGTGTGGAGGGCGTCGGTCTCGGCCACATGGGAGTGGCAGGGTTGCCTTTGTTTTTACATGTTGTGGAGGCCTTTGGAGCAGGGAGACTTTCCGGGGGCAGGTTTGGCACTCCCACAGGGTGTGAGAGTGATCTATGTATCTCGATTCTCCCTCCCCTCACGAGCCCGCCGCCCGTCCTCCGGGTCAAGCTCATACCCCGAGGCCGGCGATGATCCGCCTCCATGCAGTGTGCTAGCTTCACTGGCCACTTGTGTTCCAGAACATAACCTCTGGATGTTGGGGGTGCGGGCTCCTCTGGGAATGGGGTTTCTGGTGACATCAGGAGGGAGCGGGGTTCTCTCCCACAGAGGGACGTGCCCACTGGTCAGTGGGAGTCACCTCCTCAACAAGGATTGCCACAGACATCAGTCGCCCACCACGGCCCAACCAATCAAAACCCTCGGGTGAGTTTCTGCCACTACTGATGGCAAGACGTTAAGGCTTCATGAGCCCCAAAGGGTGGAGGTGTCATGTGCTGTCCATAACTTGACCTGTTTGTGAATTCAATTGTGTTTTATTTGTTTTGTGTCTGTATGTGTGTATTTGCGTGCGTGCGTGCATGTCTGTGTGCGTGTGTGTGTGTGTGTGTGTGTGTCTGTGTGCGTGCGTGCGTGCGTGTCTGTTTGTGTCTGTGTGTGTGTGTGTGTGTCTCTGTGTGTGTGTGTGCGCGTATGTCTCTGTTTGTGTGTCTCTCTCTGTGTGGGCTTTTCTCTGCAGGGTTATGAGCCCAGCATCGTGTACCCCAAGCGGCCCAACAAGCCTCTGTTCCTAAACCTGACGGCCCAGTGTGAGAAGATGGCCCAGTGTGAGAAGATGGCCCAGTGTGAGAAGATGGCCCAGTGTGAGAAGATGGCCCAGTGTGAGAAGATGGCCCAGTGTGAGAAGATGGCCCAGTGTGAGAAGATGGCCCAGTGTGAGAAGATGGCCCAGTGTGAGAAGATGGCCCAGTGTGAGAAGATGGACATCCCCTTCCTGCCTGAGATGCCCACTGAGGTACCTGCATGGGCTCTGACCCAGGATCAGTGATCACAACGTGTGTGTGTGTGTGTGTGTGTGTGTGTGTGTGTGTGTGTGTGTGTGTGTGTGTGAGTGAGTGAGTGAGTGAGTGTGTGTGTGTGTGTGTGGGTGTGTGTGTGTGTGTGTGAGTGCGTGAGAGTCTGACTTGATGTTGTGGGAAGTTTCTCAACTACTGTCGGTGGTTTTTATGAGTATTCTTTCTTTCTTTTTTATTTCACCAAAATATTTATATAGATAAGGGGTGTGCAATCCAGAGTTCTAGTGCCACACACAACCCGGAACCGCCAGGGAGATCCTTGCCTGTTTCCCCTTATTTGGGATTTAAATACTAGAATTCTCATTTCCTTCGTTGAATTATGGCATGCGTGCCTAATACGCGCCACTAGGTGGCAGACACGTTTCACTACGGTCTGTTTTATTAAACCCGTGAGCGTTGCACGGGGCAAGGCGTCGATCAAGCGCTCCAATACAGCGCTGGTAATTCTGTGTTCCTTTGTTGGTGCACGGCGGCGACAAGATCAGAAGGAGGGGTGAGGGAGGACTGGGACAAGGTAGCTGGCTAGCGAAGTGGTCGAGACTGTAGCTGACCACAGGCTAAGCCTGAATCTGGGAACAACATTCATGCGGGGATGCGGGATTCCAACTGGGAGAAAATGGAAGAATTCGAACAGTTTAAAATCCAAATTTCAAAGCGGAGAGGTGAGAAAAAGGGGTGTGTAATGTTGTGTGAAATTAAACAACGCAACTTTCCCACAGAGATCAACTGCGCGTTCCATATCTGAAATAAATAAATCTGACGCTAGTCAAAGGTGTGCTAAACGGTTTAGGTGAATCACTGGTGTAGCGATTTGTAGCAACATCCATGCTCTTGCAGTGTATCCGCTTGGTTATTAATTTGCAGTGTACATATCTATCTATCTATCTTTATTTTTGTATAGCGCCATTTACAAACAGGTTGTCACACAGCGCTTCACAATTGGCATTTTCCAGAGGGAATCAAAAAACCAGAAAACCATTGGAGCCAATGTGGGAGACTGGAAAATTATTCCCTGACCCCTTAAAAGGCGGTCGAGATGAACTCCTGGAAAATTGTGGGATACAGAGAAAAACAACACAAATAGTCCTTGAGGCTCATGTGGCTTAACAGACCACTGGAAGGGCATTCTAAGTGTAGGAGTGGGGTGGACCTCATCCCTCCAGATACCAGGGCAGGGCGGGGGATGGAACCAGCAGCTAGGGTCTGGGCCAGCGGCATCCGGCTAACACATGGCAGGGGTGGGGTTGACTCTGGGGCAGGTGAGCTCCGGGCAGGTGCCACGAAGCCGGGAGAAAAGAGGAAAGGTGCAATTATGACTATGATAAATATCACACCGGATCAGGGGGAGAGTAGTGATAACACTTTTGCACCAGCAGAAGTAATCTAGGGCAGCATAACTAATTAGGTGAGTGGCACAGGGAGCACGCAGCCATGAGGGCACTCAGAGACCATCCCACCACATCATCAGCAGTCCTGATAGGGGCGGATCATCACTTATGATTGGTGACAGTAAGGATAGCTCATTGTACCAGAAGGCTCTATTGCTGCGCCCCCTCCACATCTGCACCTAATGACTATAAGAGAGACTATAGAGATGTGTTTTTAACCTAGACTTGAAAATTGAGACCGTGTCTGACTCCTTCACAGAGATGGGTAGACTGTTCCACAGTAAAGGAGCTCTATAGGAGAAAGCTCTGCCACCTGCTGTATTTTTTGATATTCTAGGGACTACCAAGTTGCCTGCATCTTGTGAGCGAAGTGAACGTGGGGGATTGTACGGATGAAGTAGATCCGTCAAGTAAGAGGGTGCAAGTCCATGCAACACCTTATAAGTTAAGAGGAGTATCTTATAGTCTACACGATAGATTATAGGAAGCCAGTGAAGTGACGCTAACACAGGACTAATGTGCTCATACTTCTTTGTTCTAGTCAGGATCCTTGCAGCAGCATTCTGTACGAGTTGTAGGCTCCTAAGTGAGGCATTGGAATAGCCAGACAGTAATGCATTGCAATAGTCTAATCTAGATGTAACAAAGGCATGTACCAATTTTTCTGCATCTATTAATGACAGGAAGCCCCTAATTTTGGCAATATTCCTCAGGTGAAAAAAGGCTACTCTGGAAATGTTTTTGATGTGACTATCAAATGAGAGACCAGGATCTATAGTAACACCAAGGTCTTTTACCACCAAACTTGCAGCAACAGAGCAACCATCCAGATTCAGAGATAAATCAGATAACCCTCTTCTGAGGTTTTGGGCCCCAAGACCAACATCTCTGTTTTATCAGTGTTCAACAATAGAAAATTATCTGACATCCAGTCTTTTATGTCTTTAAAACAGGCCTCAACTGTTCGAATTGTCCTTCGCCAGGTTTCATTGATAGGTATAATTGTGTGTCATCTGCGTAGCAGTGAAAATGTACGCCATGTTTACGAATGACATCACCAAGTGGCAACATGTAAAGGGAGAACAATAATGGCCCCAAAACAGAACCTTGAGGGATACCATATTCCACCTTGGTGAGAGCAGAGGGCTCATCATTTAACTGCACAAATTGATACCTATCTGATAGGTAGGATTTAAACCAGGAGAGTGCCTGTCCACGCAGTCCAACTAGGTTTTCAAGTCTGCTCAGAAGAGTTTGGTGGTCTATTGTGTCAAACGCAGCACTTAAGTACAAAAGCACAGAATAGAGACGCATCCACAGTCAGCTGATATCAGTAAGTCATTGACAACTTTAATAAGAGCAGTCTCAGTGCTATAGTGTTGCCTAAATCCTGACTGAAAAGTTTCATAGATGTCATTTGATGTCAGGAACGAAGTCAGTCTCTGAGCTACAGCTTTCTCTATAATTTTTGAGAGAAAAGAAAGATTTGAAATTGGCCTGTAGTTACTGAGATTTTCTGGGTCAAGGTTTGGTTTCTTTAAAAGTGGCTTAATTACTGCCACTTTTTGAGAATTTGGCATATAGCCTGATGAAAGAGACAGATTAATAATGTCTAGCATGGATTGCCCCATAACAGGAAGAAGTTCTTTAACAAGTTTTGTTGGGATTGGGTCTAATTGGCAAGTAGATGGTTTGGAGGACATAACCAATTTAGAAAATTCAGTCCACTCCAGAGCACTAAAAAACTCAAGAGTAGCCATAGGACCCCTGTCCTGGTAATCCTGTGCTTTCTGATCAGTGTCCGCTACAGCAGAGGGTGCCATTTTAGAAATGTAATCTCTAATTTTCTCAATCTTCTCAGAGAAAAAGTTCATGAAATCATTACTATTATAGGCTGCCGGGGCTTAGCATTGGTTTCAGTCTGGTTCTTTGTCAGTTTGGCCACTGTATCAAAAAGAAATTTGGGATTATTCTTATTATGCTCAATCAGATCAGACAAATAGGTTGACCTTGCGGAGGAGAGAGCATATTTGTACTGTACCAGACTGTCTTTCCAGGCAGAATAAAATACTTCTAATTTAGTGGATCGCCACTTACGTTCCAACTTGCGAGAAGCTTGTTTAAGAGCACGTGTGTGGTCAGTATACCATGGTGCAAGCTTCTTTTGGCTAGTTTTTTCTTTTTGAGAGGCGCAACAGCATCAAGAGTGTTGCGCAGGGTGTAATTTAGATTGTCCGTCAGCTGATCAATAGATTGTAGACTAGTGGGATCCTGATTAACAGTAAATTATTCTTGGAACAGGCTGACAAAGTTAGGTATGGTAGAGGAATTTAGGGAGCGACTAAAGTAGAACACTGGTTTTGATCTAATAGCAGTGGTAGCATGAATTTCAAACGTAATAAGGAAATGGTCAGAGAGCACAGGATTATGAGGAGAGACAACTAGATTGCTAATGCTAATACCATAGGATAAAGCTAAGTCCAGTGTATGTTGATGACAATGAGTCGGCCCAGACACATTTTGGACAAAACCAACGGAGTCAAGAATAGAAGCAAAAGCCTTCACTAGAGAATCATTTCCATTATCAACATGAATATTAAAGTCGCCTATAATCACAACTTTATCTGCCAGAACTGCTAGGTTTGATAAAAAGTCAGAAAACTCTGAGAGGAAAACAGCATAGGGTCAGGGGGTCTGTAGATAGTAGCTAGTATAAAAGATGAAGTAAATACAGATCTATTATCTACATTAGTCTGTATGGAGCCCAGGGAAAGCACTTCAAATGAAGGGAAAGTGTTTAAAGATTTCTTAGTAAGGCATAGTCTAGTGTCAAAAATAACAGCCACGCCGCCACCTCTGCCTGACTGTCGAGGGTTGTGACAACCAGAGTATCCAACTGGGGTAGATGCATTTAATGCTATGTACTCATCAGGTCTAAGCCAAGTCTCCGTCAAACTTAAAATGTCAAGTTTATAATCAGTGATCAGTTCGTTCACAAGGGCAGCTTTAGGAGCTAGTGATCTTATATTTAGCAACCCAATTTTAAGGAGAGTTCTATCGAAATTAGGTTTAGCATTTGCATTACGATGGTTCGTGTTGATCCTTATCAAATTATTAGAAAAAATCCCACGGGGAGGTTTGAGTTTCAATAGACTACGGTTTTCTCTACGTGGAACAGACACAGTCTCAATTATGTGGGAACTGGGGTGGAAACTAGTCACGAGTTCAGGGAAACTTGCAGACAATTGTTTAAGACCGTCCGACATATGATAATGCATGTGATATTAGGTTATGTTCTTGTTGTTGTAATCTTTAAAGTGATTAGTGTCCAACTGTGATGAACTTCTGAAAAACAGCTCGCGGTAACGCTGGAATGTTTGGGGAGTAGAATGTGGTCGATGTATGTGTCTTACGGGGAGCAATGGTTTTGTTATGCAATGGTTTTGTTTTTGCTTTTAGCTTTCCCTGGAATTTGCACTGTGGAAATTTTGGATAGCACATCCTTGTGTATGTGTGTATGAATTAAGAACGGCAAATGGAGAGAGAGCGATAAACCAAGTTTTGATCTATTTGTCAGTAAAGTCGAAACGGCAAGCACTTTTATAAATGTTGTCGTTCACCCTGTTTATTTCCGCAGCTATAATGTGTGTGTGTGGGCGGGGGGCTATTTTGAACAGAGTTCTGTTAAGATGTCGACTTCAATCTATTTCTCGCTTCAGCATGCGGGCACACCAACACGACAGAATTCAGCTGATACTGAATAAAATGACTAAGAAAAAAGTTATGTTCCGTTTGTATTTAATATGTATCTGCTTGTCTCGCTCCAGTTGCACTGTAGACTAACGCTATATCTGTTGAATACGAAACCACTCTGGGGGAAAAATTAAGGAAAGCTTTGCATTTAGGAGCCCCATGCGCTGTCCCTATGTTGTCTAATAGATCACTCAGAATACGACAAGTGCAGGATGCTGAGCCATACAATGAACACAATGGAGGCAAACAAACTCAGATCAGGGTCCCAGTGTCTATTTGCGGAGCAGGGTATGGTCCCTGTCCAGGGAAGCAATGGTCACGAGTGGGGGAGAGAGCTGGACTTCACATCCTGAGGGCCCACACCAGACCCACACTCGTGGTATAAATCAGCAGGGGCCCTTCCCCACCTGACAAGACCACAAAGACAGCCTGCTTCACCGGTCACTAACATTTACGAGCCCAGTTCGGGGCGAGACTCCACAGCGCGAGAGTGAGAGGACATGGATTAACAGTTAAACAAATGAATCCATGCTTTAGTCTTTTACCTTTGTGTCAGGGATTCTGCTAAATTTACCGCCAGCATTCTGGGGTCGCACGGCAGATAGATCACTATATTATAAAGCCCTGGACTTAGACTATCTGCAGAAGTCGTGTGGGAACGATGCAGCCACTTATCAAATAAAACTATTAATACGCGACATAATACAGATAAATACATAATACACAGTTAGGTCACCTGAAGTGTCTGTTTATTTATTTTTATTAAAGAGCCAAATGAATAATTAAATGATGAAAAATACGGACAAAGGAAAGTAAAAAGTGGTCACGATGAGGATGGAATGCCATGAGGTTGCACAGAAAGGTGAGCAAAGAATGTTGTATAAAATAAACAACACAGGCAATGAGCTATATCGTACGCGCAAAGATTCGTTTTTACAAATGAAAAAAAAAAAAAAAGATTTTGCTTGTATTGTTTGTTTGCTGTTTATATCACAAAGCCGCCTTTGTTCGTCTTTATCAAGGGTGTGAATAATTTCGGAGGGTACTGTATATTAACGGTCAACAGCATGCGTGAACAACGCTTCCTGTCCCTGACTGGGGGTTCAGTCACCCATCATGTAGGTAAAGGTGACACACGGACGCACACACACACACACACACACACACACACGCACACGCACACGCACATGCACACACACACACACACACGTGGACACACACACATCCGTGCTAATCCTCCAGGCTGCCAGACATGAGTAATCGATCGAGTATTGACGATCATAACAAACCGAGACTGTGATGGTTTATGATCCTGAAGCTGAGGGGTTGGGGGGGCACTGCTAACAGAACCAGACCCAGAACCTGCCTTCCCAGCTAAAGTGGCCAGACTCCTTGAGAGCCTAACTATAGTTACAGTGCCTTTTTAGTCCAGTCTTGTCCGACAAGGGCCGGTGTGGGGGCAGGCTTTTGTTCTAGCCCAGCACTACGACACCCGAACTGATCAACTGATCATGGTCTTCAATCGAGACCTTAATTAGCTGAGTCAGGTGTTGTAGTGCTTAGACCCCAAACCTGCCCCCATACCCGGCCCTTCTGCTGGGACACCCCCGGCCTAGTCCCTTTACAGATTGTTGGTGATAAGTGATGATGTTTGACCATCTGCACCAGGGCTGTAGAAAAGCTCATTCCATCGAGGGCCGAGTGTATACGTGTTTGTGTTGCAAACCAAAGCCCTACACCAGGGGGTGTTAAGCGGTTCCCCTGCTTGCTTGAAGAAGTGAGCGAATGAGTGAAATGGCCCCGGTGTGGCGCAGAAACGTGCACTCGGCCCTCGAAGGAACGGGCTCCAAACCCGCGATCTACACGTTTACATGCTATTTCCATTGGGCCCATTTTGGCATATCTCCATTCTCCTTGTGCATTGTCTCATATTTGGGTTAAACAAATGCATGTGAATATCGGCTACCGATATCTGTTTCAGCAGCATTCATCTGATGGTGGCCTGTGGGGGTGTCATACCTTTTCTTTGGAATTGATTTTTTTCTGGTGCGTATTTGCATCATTGTCTTTAAAAAAATAATTGTGTGTCGTTTTGTGCGCCAACTGAAAGCGGTCCTTGCTCAGGGGGAAACGACAGTTGAGGAAGTGGTTTAGAACACACTCACTATTTCACGCCCACGAGGGAGGTGGTGACTCATTCCCAACAGCAATGTTGCCGTTTTTTTTCTTCTTTTTTTGGGGGGGGGTTTAGTCTGAGGGTGTGACAATATCGTTGCAAACAAAGGGTTTAATCATTTTGTCATCCTTTTTTTTCACAGATGCGATGACACCAGGGGAAGTGCCCCAACACTCTCCTCTTCACAGGCTCGTCTTCCTCTCCCCTCAGCCCCAACACTCTCCTCTTCACAGGCTCGTCTTCCTCTCCCCTCAGCCCCAACACTCTCCTCTTCACAGGCTCGTCTTCCTCTCCCCTCAGCCCCAACACTCTCCTCTTCACAGGCTCGTCTTCCTCTCCCCTCAGCCCCAACACTCTCCTCTTCACATGCTCGTCTTCCTCTCCCCTCAGCCAGACGCCGCCGATAGCAAGCCGCTCTGAGTGACGCTGAAGACACCGCCCGCGCGCGTAGAAGAGCCCCATCGTTTCTCTCTCCCTCTCGGTCAGCATGGCGCTCTGGAGGCCGGCTCTGGTTGCCCTGGCGATCCTTCCTGCCTGTCTCCTTCCCCACCAGTGAGTCCACCAGCGGATTTTATTATTATTATTTTACATTTCTGTTTTCAAATTACGATTCAGATTTATTGCCACAGCTCACAATCAACAGAAAAACGCCTACAAAGACATTATCAACAAAAAAAAGTATAATTTTTAAAAACATTTTTAGGCATTTAGCAGACGCTCTTATCCAGAGCGACTTACACAGTTTACATTTCTTTACATACAATCCATTTATACAGCTGGATATTTTACTGAAGCAATTCAGGTTAAGTACCTTTAGCTCAAGGGTACAACGGCAGTGCCCCACCTGGGAATTGAACCTGCAACCTCTGAGTTACAAGCCCAGCTCCCTAACCATTACACTACACTGCCAGCCAAACGGCAAGCTTTCTCAGCACAGCGCTGGTCCACAAAACAAGAGCAGGTTTCGCCAAAGAAGACACAGTTAACCAAGTTGCATGCAACTGACAATCGTTACATTTATGGTGCCATCGCCACCTAGCCACCGGAGGACTGAATTACAGGATGTAAAACCCGCAGAAGATGCAGGGCCCCATCTATCGCATCAGAAATGTTGTTTGGGTTGTGAACGGCATCCACATTCATAACCTGTAACGCGTA
Source organism: Aldrovandia affinis (assembly GCA_029706075.1). NCBI lineage: Eukaryota > Metazoa > Chordata > Actinopteri > Notacanthiformes > Halosauridae > Aldrovandia > Aldrovandia affinis. The sequence continues at coordinate 22,064 of JAINUG010000916.1, read as the reverse complement.
TGTCCCTGCAGCTTCCCAGCTCTTCATATCTGAGCAGCGTCGCTGGAGTGGCATGCACTGTTCGAAAAGGACCAGCCACTGGGACCCCACACTGTAAGCCGTGGTGAAGGTGAAAGGCCCTGGCCCGGTCAGTGTCTCTCTGAGGCTGACACAGGTCCCTTATCTTGAGAGCACGGCCATTACGAAAGTAAACTTTGGAGGGTTCAGTGGTTAAAGGTTTTCTGACCAATGTCAAACGTCAAGCTGGGTGGTGTTCTGCATTCAGCGTTGGGCTAGGCCCTTGCGCGTTCTATTAATATGTTTTGGGCAGAAGCAGTCCAGGGATAACTGTAACTGGGGGTGTGTGTGTGCGATACCACGTGCACTGTGGTGGAAACTAGCCACTGCGCAACACCACTGGGGTCACGGAAAAGTGCGATAGCACTCTGGGGGGGAAGCTCCAGTCTCGAGGCCGCCAAATGCGGATGGCGAAGGCTGTCTCTGCGAAATGGGACAAAGGCTCCACGCATCGAGACGGACCGAGCAATCAGAGCGACCTGCAGTCACCAGGGTCAAACACAGCGACCTGCAGTCACCAGGGTCAAACACAGCGACCTGCAGTCACCAGGGTCAAACACAGCGACCTGCAGTCACCAGGGTCAATCAGAGCGACCTGCAGTCACCAGGGTCAAACACAGCGACCTGCAGTCACCAGGGTCAAACACAGCGACCTGCAGTCACCAGGGTCAAACAGGGTGACCTTCAGTCACCAGGGTCAAACACAGCGACCTGCAGTCACCAGGGTCAAACACAGCGACCTGCAGTCACCAGGGTCAAACACAGTGACCTGCAGTCACCAGGGTCAAACACAGCGACCTGCAGTCACCAGGGTCAAACAGGGCGACCTGCAGTCACCAGGGTCAAACCCGGCCGGCTGCCCTACAGGGGAAGATGAGCCCAATGGGAGGGGTCAGTAGTTTAATTACCTGCAGGGCAGTGCCCTAAAGGGGCGCTATGTGAAGAAAGTCATCACGTGCGCCATTGTTGTTTGTTGTGTTGTGTTGTTTTAGGGTTGGTTTGCGTCTCCAGGTGACATAGACCTGGGTATGGTGATTTTATGATATATGAGAAAGTTTTAATCCAACAAGATGGCAATGCAGAACTCATTACTTTATGTGGTAATTAAAAAAAGTAACACCTGCAAAATTTCAGCTGAATTCATTGCGTTTTAGGGGTCGCTCAAAGCCACCAAAGTTTTACACGATGTCAACATTATACGCCATAACGACAAAATACAACACTGCTCGCCCAAAACCTTTTCATCGTCACTGCCGGTCACAGGGCTACAGCAGCGAACTACGAGGGAGGGGTTGAACTAAGCACAGCGGGAGTAATTGGCTACCAAATTGGGAGAAAAAGCACTCTTGCGTCTAAACTTTTAAAGCAAACGTAATCCGCCACATGACCCAACGGACACCACGGGCCAACTGAAGCCTGGCAGTTTGCTATTAAGCAGGAAGTTGAATAAGGGGTAGAGGTTTGCGGTTCGGGGCCAGTTCCGGACATCCTGTGCGGAGGTATTTTGGCTGCACGCCCCGCAGTGCTGATCACTCTGTTTGCCGCCGGTCCAGGTAGCCCAGGTAGAGAGCTGAGCCGCTTCCTCAGCCCTGACGTGGGGAGCGCCAGCATGCTGCTGCTGAGTCTCGATGAGGACACGCTATTCGTGGGCGCCCGCGGCGCCGTCATCGCCTTAGACGCCGGCCAGCCGGGCGCCATGGAGACGAAGAGGAAGGTGGGTGTGTCTTGAGGGGGAAGGGCGTGTCTTGTTGCTGCCTATGACCTCAGCGCTGGGGAGGACGTAAGCTCTGGGAGGGGGCAGTCCCGCTCAAACGTAGAAGCGCATCTGTGTACCAGCCTCACTGGGAGGAGAACTGATGGCAGTTTGTGATGGTGCTGAAGGCAGGATGTACACACACAGAGGAGGAAGCCGGTTAAATCACAACTAATTAATGGGGGGTGTAGGGGTGTGGGAGAACCTCAACCAGCTCAGCTTGAAATGTGAAATTACAGTTCCCAACAACGGCCTGTTCAACAGAAGTTGTTCTGTGAGGCTCTGGCTGTTGAATACAAGCGCCACCCCCACAGCTGTGTATGGAATCGAAAGGCTTTTCCAAAAACCTGCAACAACCGCTTTAAACAGCCCTCTCTGTGGACTCTTTAAAGCTGTTTGCGCTAGCCACACAAGCACCATGTGTGTAACCGAGTTGGGGCTCAATTCCATTTCAATTCGGTCTGAATCGAAATCCAAATGAATTAATTGAAAAGTCCTCATAGAGCATTGTGGGGGTTTTTAAAAATATTTTTTAAAGCATGAATTGCAGGATTCGAGTTGAGCCCCAATCCTGCTGCTCTCTGATATTAAAACAGAAGGGTGCTCCTAACATCTGTCCCCTCACTCTCTTCTCTCTCCTCCAGCTGGACTGGATCCCTTCTTCCAAAGACCTGGACGACTGCTCCATGAAGGGCAAGAATATGGTAGGGGCCAGGCAGGGCAGAGTGACTGGCTCCGGTCCTGAGCCTGGTTTTGTTTCCAACCATTCCCCTGCTAATTGGCTGCGTGACCAACGCTGGTTCATTCGTGGACTCGATCACAGTAAAACGTTTCTTATAGTACACAGGAACAGTCTTCGGCTGTCGTTCATTACCATGTCAAGAAATGTCGCTAAAATGTCAGAGCACGTCAATTATTTTGTGTAGCTAAACAAGATCAGAAGTGTGCATGAAATCCAGAAGTGGGTACGGCCCTCCTCCCACACCCTCCTGGTCCACTGGGATCTTTCTCCGCTCTTTTGGTTTATTTTTAAACTGTTTTTCATGTTATTTAAAAAAATATATTATTTACTTAGTTTTATTTCCTCCACAATTTGGACAGGCCCATTCGTAGGTCTGCCTTCACTCTAAAGTCCTCCGGTCATTTGGGGAGGGTGCAGATAAGCGACTGGCTGTCCCAATGATGCCCGCCCCATGACTGCTGTGAATTCAACAATGAATTGAACATTGGATTTATATAGCGCTTTTCAAGTTACCTGAAGCGCTTTACAACAACAATGATAGGGTCAACTCACCTCAACCAGCACCACTGTACAGCACCCACCTGGGTGAACGCGACGGTGGCCATTTTGTGCCAGTACAAACTCACTACACATCAGATACACAGTGGAGAGGCCAGGAGGGAGGGAATGAATTCCATGTATATATATTGTTTTTGGTTGGGAATTTGTGAAATGTGAGGGATTGCGGGATACCTTCCTGTCTTCTGAAGCTGCCGTTTGTGCTTCCCTCCAGACGGACTGGCCCAACTTCATCAGGGTGCTGCAGTTCCTCAACTCCACCCACCTGTACACCTGCGCTACCTTTGCCTTCAGCCCACGCTGCACCTACATTGTGAGTCTCTCCCTCTGTCTCTCTCTCTCCTCCTCTTCCTGTTTGCCACCCAATATCCCCAGTTGTAATGGGCTCAATAATCCCCTCCTTCTCCACCTCATCTGAGGTGTGCTGAGCATTCTGGCACAAAACACTATGTGATAGGCTGGACAGTAGAACCAGCTCATGGCCAAAAATGGGCTTGATTAAAACAGGATATGAGTGCAGAATGGTGCCCCGTTTTCCCTGTACCCCCTCGGGCCTCCTGCCTCTCCCTCCCCTCCTCCCCTCCTCCCCTCCCTCCTCCCCTCCTCCCCTCCTCCTCCCCTCCTCCCCTCCTCCTCTCTTGCTAAATGCTAAGAAAAGGGCATTTAGGGCTGGGGATAAAGTTGGGGTAAAAACAATCCAGGGGGAACTGAGAGTGACAATCAGAGAGGCCAAGGAGAAATACAGGAGGAAGCTGGAAGGAAAACTCCAGCAAAACAATATGAAGGAGGTGTGGAGTGGTATGAAGGCCATCACTGGGTTCAAGCAGGCTGGGGCCGGGGGGGTGGAGGGGGGGGTGGATAGAGCCAATGAATTGAATCTGTTCTTTAACAGGTTTGATGTTGATGGCCCTGTGTACCCCCCGACTCGTCTGACTCGTCTGACGGCAGCCCGCAAACACCTTCCACTCCACGGCACCCCCTCCCCCCCGACTCGTCTGACGGCAGCCTGCAATCACCTTCCACTCCACGGCACCCCCTCCCCCCTCCCGATGGCTCACAGACTGATACACCCCTACCCCCTCTCCCCCCAGTCAACACCCCGACCTCCATTGACGTGGCGACTCCCCCCCCCAGTGGCTTCCTGACTGGCGACGCCACCCCTCCCCCACCCACGATGGCCTTCACAGCTGCTCAGGTGAGAAGTCAGCTGAAGCGTCTACACACAAACAAGGCGTCTGGCCCGGATGGTGTCAGCCCCAGGGTGCTTAAAGCTTGCGCCCCCCAGCTGTGTGAAGTGCTTCAACATTTATTCAATAAGAGCCTGAGTCTTCAAAGGGTCCCCGTGATGTGGAAGACGTCCTGCATCGTCCCTGTGCCTAAAAAGCCACGTCCCAGTGGGTCTAATGACTACAGGCCGGTGGCATTGACCTCGCACATCATGAAGACCCTGGAGAAATTGGTCCTGGAGCAGCTCCGGCCCATGGTCAGAACATTCCTTGACCCCCTCCAGTTCGCCTATCAGCCCCGACTTGGAGTTGAGGACGCTGTCATCTACCTGACCAACCGCGCCTACGCCCACCTGGACAACCCGGCTAGCACTGTGAGAGTCACATTTTTGACTTCTCCAGCGCCTTCAACACCATCAGGCCGGCACTACTGGGTGCGAAGCTGGCGGTGATGCGGGTGGATGCCCCCTCGTATCCTGGATTGTTGACTACCTGTCTGGCAGACCACAGTATGTGCGATTGCAAAACTGTGAGTCGGACAGGGTGGTCAGCAACACTGGGGCACCGCAGGGAACAGTCTTCGCTCCCTTCTTCTTCACCGTCTACACCACGGACTTCACCTACCAGACTGAGTCTTGCCATCTTCAGAAGTTTTCTGATGACTCAGCGATAGTTGGATGTATAAAAAATGGTGATGAAGAAGAGTATCGGGCTGTGGTGAGTAACTTTGTCACATGGTGTGAGCGAAACTACCTGCAGCTCAACGTGACAAAAACGAAGGAACTGGTGGTGGACCTGAAGAGGGTCAAGTCACCGGTGATCCCTGTTTCCATCCATGGGGTCAGTGTGGTCATCGTGGAGGACTACAAGTACCTTGGAGTGTACATCGATAATAAACTGGACTGGACTAAGAACACAGAAGCTCTCTATAAGAAAGGACAAAGCCGCCTCTACTTTCTGAGAAGGCTGAGGTCCTTCAACATCTGCCGGTCTATGCTGAGGATGTTTTATGAGTCGGTGGTGGCCAGTGCCTTCCTGTATGCTGTCTCGTGCTGGGGCGGCAGACTGAAGGCAGCGGATGCAAACAGACTCAATAAACTGATCCGCAAGGCCAGGGACATTGTGGGGCTGGAGCTGAGCTCCCTGACGGCTGTGTCAGAAAGGAGAACGCTGTCCAGGCTGCATTCCATCATGGACAATACCTCCCACCCACTCCATGACGTGCTGGTCGATCACAGGAGCACGTTCAGTACAAGACTGATCCCACCCAGATGCACCACAGAGCGACACAGGAAGTCATTCCTGCCTGTGGCCATCAGACTCTTTAACTCCTCACTCAGAGCACCAGCCACTCTGAGACCGAGCCAGCAAATTGGATAGCTGTGGAACATTTAACATTTAACATTAACACTTACATTTATAAATACAATGGACACATACACATGCTACTTATTTCTACTTATTTTTACTTATTTTTACTTTAACTTATTTATTATTATTATTGTCTTGTGAATGTTTGTATGTTTGCCGTGATATATGTCTGAGTACGAGCAACTGTAACTTGTCCCAATTTCCCCCGGGGATCATTAAAGTTTTCTGATTCTGATTCTGATTCTGATTCTTCCTCTCACCCTCGCTCATAGCCCCTCAGTGAGATGGCACCTGTCTGTTATGCATTTCAAAACAAATATTTTTTTCTCATTTGTACTAGGTCTATGCCAATGCTTTTTCACACAAGTAAATGCAATAAATATGTATTTTTTTTTTTTAAAGGCTATTTCTGTTTATCTTTCCCCTGCCTCAAAAATGTACAAAAAAAAGAAGGTTATTTGTCCCCATAATTGTGCTCATTTAAATCGGAGAGGCTGGTGTCAAGATCAATGACCTCAGGTTTTTCACAGCCACGCTTTCTCTGTAAGCATTTGACTTGCTGAGGAGAGTGAAGGTGTGTGACTTTTCAGCCCTTTCATCTGCTTCTGTTTGCATGTTTTCAATACAGTGCAATATCTTCTGCTTCTGCCTTTTGACTTCATCAATTTCTTTTTCAACCTCTCTTCTTCTCCGGTCATTTTCTGATTCCACCTTCTTCTTTTCATCCTCCCAGTGCTGCAAGTAACGCATCCTTGCAGCCTTAATTTTAATAACAACATGATGCAGAACAAAGGTGACAAACCAGTGATAATAGTAAGGTTTGTCAACAGAAAGCACAAAGTTGAACTGTTACGTCAAGGAAGGAAGCTGAAGGGAACGCAGATTTACTTGAACGAACACCTGACGAAGAGGAATGCTGACATCGCCAGGACGGCTCGCTTCCTGACAAAACAGAAGAAGATCCAATCAACATGGACTGCAAACTGTAAAGTCTTCATTAAACTGAACGGAGCACTAGAAGTAGCAAAAGTGTTACTCATAAGAGACATTGAGGAGCTTGACAAGTACCGGTGAGTGCATGTGAAAGAGTGAATGTGAGTGTGTGATCATTGATTTTGACAATGTCTATTAAACTACCGAAAAAAGGTTTAAAATTAGCGCACCTGAATATCTGTAGTTTAAAAAACAAAATCCATGAATTAAGTTCTATTTTGCATGAAAATAACCTTCACATAATGGCTGTCTCAGAGACGCATTTGGATGACACTATAGAGGATACAGCTGTATCCATACAAGGGTACAACATATTCAGACTGGATAGAAACAAGTATGGGGGTGGGACTGCATTCTATGTACAGAACCATATTCCAGCTAAGATTAGGAAAGATCTAGGCATGACTGGGGTGGAAGCCTTATGGCTCCAAGTTCACATTCCACATCGGAAGCCTATATTGACATGCTGTTGTTACAGACCACCTAGCTCGAATACTGAATATCTGAATGATATATGTATTATGCTTCAAAATGTAACTGATACTGACAACGAAGTATTTTTCTTGCCGATATGAATATAGATTGGTTTTCCAATTGTACTCTGAAAAGAACGCTGAGCGATGCAGCTACTGTATGCAATCTATCTCAAGTCATAAATTTACCCACGAGAATTTGTATTAATCGTGATGGATCGATCACGTCAACGTGTATTGACCACTTTTTTACTAACAGTGCTGAGAAATGCTCTAAAGCTGTATCAGTACCTGTAGGCTTTAGCGACCACAATATTATTGCTTTAACTATAAAGACAAAGGTTCGAGAGCAGGGCCTAAAGTAATTTACAGGAGAATTTATAAAACTTTCTCTGAGAATGTTTTTGTTTCTGATGTGGAAAATATACAGTGGGATATTGTACTTGAGAGCATGCATGCAGAGTCTGCATTGGATTCCTTCATGAATTTATTTTCTGCTATGTGTGAGAAACATGCTCCAATTAAGAAGCTCTCTGTAAGATCGACCAAAGCCTCTTGGCTGGACGATGAACTGAGAAACCTTATAAAAGAAAGAGACCTACTGAAAAAGTTTGCTATTACTTTTGGCAGTTTAACAGATTGGCAAGCTTACCGGTCGCTAAGAAATAATATAACAAAATTAAATAGACAAAAGAAAAAACAGTATTATCAATCCAAATTTGAAGAATGTAATGGAGACAGTAAAAAACTATGGAGAATACTTAATGAGGTTATGAAGTAAAATAGGTAATACTCCATCATTTATTGAACTGAATGGAGCATTTATCACCAAACCTTCTGACATTGCAAATTACTTTAATAATTACTTCCTTAGTAAAGTAAATACAATAAGAGACCAAATGCAGCCTGTGAACGGTGAGATGTCCAAATCTATGATAAAAAAAAAGACATTATGTCTGATAAGGATTGCTTTTTTGAATTTAAGCCTATTAAGGACGTGGATATGGAAAAGCTTCTCTTGACAATCAAGAGTGATAAGCCTTGTGGGCTCGATAACCTAGATGGTAGACTCCTTCAGCTCTCAGCTAAGGCAGTGGCAAAACCTTTATGTCATATTTTTAATTTATGTTTAAGTGAGTGTGTTTATCCTGATTTGTGGAAGATTGCAAAGGTAACTCCTCTGTCTAAGAATTGTAGAGAGCCGTTTGCAGGACAAAATAGTAGGCCTATAAGTATTTTGCCTGTCCTAAGTAAACTGTTAGAAGGAATTGTGTTTAAGCAAATTCAGTATTATTTCACAGAAAACAGCATTAACTCTGATCTCCAGCATGCGTATAAAGCAGGTTATTCCACTAGCACTGCGCTGACATCTCTGACTGATGACTGGCTTAAACAGATTGACACAAAGTCAGTTGTGGGTGTTGTACTTCTGGATTTCAGTGCAGCTTTTGACATCATAGATCATGAGTTGCTACTCATGAAGCTATCAGCTTATGGATTCAAAGACCCTGCTATTCATTTCATGAAGAGCTATTTGACTAGCAGACAACAATGTGTTATGTTTAATGGTGCTCTTTCAGAGATCAAAACACTTCAGTGCGGTGTCCCGCAAGGAAGCTGCCTCGGGCCTCTTCTTTACTCCATTTTTGTAAATGATATGCCATATGTATTAAAAAATGCAGATATGGCGATCTACGCGGATGATACAACTATGTATGTATCGGCAGAGAGCACTGAGCACGTCAATGAGATGCTTCAACAAGAGCTACTGCTGGTTTCTGAATGGGTCATAGAGAACAAGTTAAAGTTGAATGTGTCTAAAACAAAATGTATGGTACTGGGCTTTAAACATGCTCTTAGGTCAGATCATACACTGTGCCTCTCATTGCAAGGTGCTGCTATTGAGCAGGTTAAAGAAGCTAAATTGTTGGGTGTCACTATTGATGAAACACTATCATGGTCTACTCATATTAAGAATATAGTGATGAAAATGAGTAGAGGCATCTCTAACATCAGAAGGTGTGCTCGCTTTTTACTGACACAACAATTAAATTGGTTATACAGTCTCTAATCTTGTCCCATCTCGACTACTGCTCAGCAATCTGGTCGAGTGCATCGAAACAAAAATTAGCTGTACTCCAGATCGCTCAAAACAGAGCTGCACGCCTCGCACTTCGATGCTCTATTAGAAATAATGTGAATGTAATGCATGCAAGGCTGTTGTGGATGAAGGTAGATGAAAGACTGGTATGCAACCTTATTTTGTATTTAAAGAATATTTATACCTTACGTAAACCCGTTAGCCTGTTTTCACAATTACTACCCACCAATGATAGACATGGCCATAATACTAGACAGGCCTCAAGCTGTCACTTTATCTTACCTCGGCCTAGAACCAATGCACTAAAAAAAACTGTTTTATATAGAGCTGTAGTATATTGGAATAGACTCCCCAAAATCTAATAATTATTGGAAATAAATCCAGCTTCAAAAAGAAGCTAAAAGAAGTTGTCATCCGTAAAGAAATTAGGTTTAGCCTAGTTTGACTCCTTGCCTCTGGCTATGATGCAGATAGTTTCTGTATCAGCTCTTTGTTTTTGTTTTAGCTCTTTGTTTTTGTTTTTCTACGCAGATCTGGTGGTATAGCAAATACAGCTCTCAGATGAGCTGCTACTTGTATTTTTTAATGATGTTATTTCTTTTTCTTTTAAATTAAAATGTCCTTTGTTTTAATAAGTGAATACTGTTCACTAAGTTTTTTTTTTTGATTTGATTTTTTGATTGATATTGTATAATTTTATGTTTTGAGTGTCTGTCTTTTATGTGGACCCCAGGAAGAATAGTCTTCACTATGGTGATGACTAATGGGGATCCGTAAACAATAAACAATAAATAAATAAACGAGTGCATTATGTTCAGCTTAATGACGCAACTAGCAAACGCTACCTTATGTTTAGCTTGTTGTTAAGACTGAATCATAAAATGCCTCAATAATCGAATTATCATCCACGTAATGCTGACGTTAATCAAATAACAAGTTACACTTTGCTATGCATAAACACTTTGCTATGCATAAACACTTTGCTATGCATAAACACTTTGCTATGCATAAACACTTTGCTATGCATAAACACTTTGCTATGCATAAACACTTTGCTTAACACAGCATGCCATGTTTTATCGAACACTCCATTAACAGTGGTACGCACCCCTGATGTCTCTCTCTGCAAAGCTGTGTGTCCACCGCTGTGCCTAAACATTGAAACGGTTTTGAAGAAATGTTAAAGCGTAAACCTTTGCAGCCCCAACAACACCCTACACAGAGAAAATTCACTTCTTCTTCCTTTAATGTTTACTGGCAAAAATCCCCGCTTGTAGGCGTATTTCTGCCCCCCACAGGTGTGGAAGACCCTCGGCACTATAAAATAATAATATAAAAAACAGGTCTTTCATGCGTACCCAACGCGAGCAGCATTGTTCACATACTCCACTGCGCACTTTGCAGGGCAAGAGGGAAAATGTAACGACAGCAGACTTATCTTCACAAGCTCCCCTTCCGGCCAGGAAAATGCCCATGTGTGTTTGTTTATCTACAGAATTCACACCAATCTTTTAATAGAAAGCTACAGTACACTGTTCAGTATCTGACTGGATATTGTCCATTAAAAGGGGATTAGACCTCCCAAAAGGCCAAACAAGCGCACGCAAATTCATGAATTAATTCTCATTCAAGTAAGTAGTCAAGTCATTATGAGAGAAAAATTCCAGAAGTTCCTGTTTAATAAATAATAATAATAATAATAATAATAATAATACATTTGATTAATAATGCACTTCTCATTCAAAGTAAATCTCAAAGTGCTGAACGTTGTTACTGAAAGGGTGTGGGCAGTGCAGAAGTGTGTGCGGCTGAAATGGTTGTGAGTAAAGGAGTCGGGGAATGGCGAGGGTGGGTGATGTGTGGCTCCACAGCTGTGACACCCCGCAATGCGCTGTGCCCTCGCCTGGCACGAGCTTGCCCTCGCAGGAGCGCGCGCGGGCTCGCGCACAACATCGGCAGCAGCGAGAAGCCGGCCGTCTGCGCATGCGCTCCTCTCAGGAAGACTCGCCCCCTCAGACCACGCGCCGCGGTGCCCTCGCGCTGAACCGCGGGAAATACGGATCAGTTCTGCTCTCCCCATTGGCTGCTTTTGTGAACTGTGAATGATTCCGTGTATCGCGGTTTGGCGGTGTTGAGATTCACCTCCTTTTAGCAGTTTTAAACCTCATATGAGGTTATCTGTCCTCAGTGGAGTCAGACTTCTTGCACATCTGAGATAAATCAGCTGTTTTAATCTCAAGCAGGCCAGTTAGCACTGCCATCACTGCAGCTCGGATCCCAGTTCCGCGCAGAGAAAGATTAATGTTATTTTATTATGTCCATGTACACAGTTAACTGTGATCATTTGTGTTTGACGGCGAGTTTCATGAATACGAATAGTAAGTGATTTTGCTTCACTTTAGTCTAAAAGATTGACAAGTTACTCTAATTGAATTGAGCATTGGATTTATATAGCACTTTTCAAAGAACCCAAAGCGCTCATTTTGATCAAAGGGTAGAATATTAACTTACGCCGCACCGCAAACCTTGAATTTGAAGTTTAGTTTCATGCGCAATAGCGCCATCTCCTGGTAATCCAGAGTATGCAACTATACTCACCAGTTGAAGGAGAAATTCAATATTCATCAACACAACGGAGATATTAGAAGTTCCATGATGGACCCATATTTCCACAAATATCGCCCAATATGATCTCCATCACATTTAGGACAATTATAAATGTAATAGTATTTCAAATGTCACCATTTCAGTGTTCACGAGGCAAGTAGGTCGCCAATAAACCATAAACCTCCTTATGTCTAAATTCGTTTTCCTTTAGGTACAATGTTTTTGACGAATGTCATTAAATTGTCTTGTCCCGTGAATATGCACAATGTGTCCATGAGCAGTCCCCCTCGGACAGAAGGATATTTGTCACGTTGAACAAATTGGGAAGTGTAAATGTTGAGAAGAGTTGACCCACTTGTGAATGAGACTCAGTCATGCCACGCCCCCTCGCCCAGTGATTGGTTGTTGAGGGGATAGTGTGTCTGCAGGGAAGGGTGTTGTGAGATCCTGCAGTAACGTGCTGGTTTAGGCTCGTGGGGGAGTGAGCTGCTCATCACACCGCTGTTCTGTGACCCCCGATGCACCCACAGCACCCAGTCTCTGCTTCTGGAGCTGAGCCAGAGACCACAGCAGGATCCAGAGCCCTGACTGGGGCACAGTGTGGGGGGGGCTCTACCTGCAGGGGGCAGTGTGGCAGGGGGCTCTACCTGCAGGGGGCAGAGTGTGGGGGGGGGCTCTACCTGCAGGGTATTTAGTTTCCTAAATAAAACAGGAATGTGTCCCGTTGTTTATTGAATAAAAACGATAAGATTCAGAACTGAGGAAATGTACCTCTCGATATCAAACTAATTTAGCACAAAGCATACTTTGAAAAAGTCACTAAAGACATTTCCATCATAATCTAAAAAGTTAAAACTCAAGTTTGGTGGCTGGCCAAATGACACACACCCTTTGTACCAAAGGCCTCAGCAGCAGCCCAGTAAGGTGAAAATATTCCCCTTGAGTTGGGCTGGGGTTAGGGTTAGGCTTGTGTTGGGCTGGGGTTAGGGTTAGGCTTGTGTTGGGCTGGGGTTAGGGTTAGGCTTGTGTTGGGCTGGGGTTAGGGTTAGGCTTGTGTTGGGCTGGGGTTAGGGTTAGGCTTGTGTTGGGCTGGGGTTAGGGTTAGGCTTGTGTTGGGCTGGGGTTAGGGTTAGGCTTGTGTTGGGCTGGGGTTAGGGTTAGGCTTGTGTTGGGCTGGGCTGATTGTGAGACAGCCATCAGGTGGCACTTCCTGTCAGATCAGGAGGAATTGTGGGAAATTTGATCCTTTTCCCCCAACCCACCCCTAAGGATGTCACAGCTCCAGGAGCACTGGATACAGACCCCTGATTGGCTGGTTGTCTCCTAAGAGACTGGATACAGACCCCTGATTGGCTGGTTGTCTCCTAAGACACAGGATACAGACCCCTGATTGGCTGGTTGTCTCCTAAGACACAGGATAAACAGAGCGCCCGATTGGCTGGCGTGAGTTTGGCACTGTTGAGAAGGTCTGGTAATCCGGGCTGAAGCACTGGAAGGTCCATAAACAGAGAGCCCATCAATGGAGGCTCCAGGTGTAAGGGCTTGAAGCAGCCCCTGAGAGGCTGCAGTGAGGCCTGCTGTTCATTCTGCTCTTAGAGGCTGGAGGGGGGGAGCGCTGGAGCCCCAAACTCTCCACATCCTGTCCACCTGCGGCAGCTAACGTCAGCTACTGCAGCCTGCTCCTCCTCTCTCCCTAAACCCTTCCCCCTGCCCCACGCTGCACTGAACCCAATGTGCTGCACCAGCCCCAAAAGAAAAAAAGAAATGATACAAATAATTTAAACTTTAACATTTTACTGAGCACTATGCAAAATAAATGTTATTTACTGTCTCACAGCAGTTTAGTCTCTGACCATTGCATTGACTGCACACAAATATACTGTAAACCCCTGGAAATATGTGTGAACTCCTTGAGTTATTGAAATTATTTCAGCCCACAGACTCTTCTAAAACGTTTGCTGATTTACCAGAGTCAGTCATTTGGCAGTAAATGTAATGAGATGTGGGGTGGACTTTTCTGTACGTGAAAGTGAAAGTAAAGACCAGGGTGAAATAACAGGATGTAGTTGAAGGGTGAGGACAGACAAGAGAAGTCAGTCGTCAGGTTTAGTTCAGATTTAGCTGTAGTGTTTTATAAGAGCACTGAGGGATTTGTTTTCCACATCCGTACTGAATATAGATGAATATGGAAGCAGAAATGGTGGAATTATAAAACCTCAGTGAACTGGAAGATCAGCAGAGAACACAGGAAACACACACACTTCTCTGAGATACAGCAAGAAAGAAAACCTAAAATGGCTTCCTCTCCAGACTTACACATGGGTAAGCAGCTGTGGTGTGTGTATGAACACACACGGTAACATACTGCTCCTGGTTTCTGTGCGTTTGGGTGTGTGTTTATGAGGGGTGACTAACATACATTTCTATCAAATAAATGTGACTTGAATGAACAAATTCTATCTCTCCTATTATATCACTCCAAACGGCTTTCACATGAATGCTGCTCCTATCAAACGCTGTGTCATATAAAATGGCTTAAATTAAATACACAATTTTGTTTGATACAAGGAGGTCAAATATACAAGGTACATTTTGTTGAGTTATCCTATGTCTGTATTGAGTTATGTATGCAGTTACTTTTGATGTCACTGCAAAAGTAACAAAAATCTAATAAAATTGAGCTCAAATGATCAAATGCCCAATCATATAGAAGGACAGCTGTCTGCCCCATTTGAGTATACAAGGTCTATTTTCATTGTACAAAAATGCATCAGAAAATGTATTTAATCTTAGTCATTTTCACATGTGAACAAACCAAGACAATGGCAGTTATCTACCTGATATGCGAAAAAATAATTAAATTACAAATAAATTCCTGAAATAAATGAATATTTGCTTATTATTTGTATTTGCATGTATTGATTAATTGTATTTGATTATGTTAATAATCATCTCAGTGTTGAGTTTCTGAAGAGATATTAACAGTGTTCTTCCTCATTTACAGGGGAGTCTGGCGGTCTCTCAGAGCTGAGGATTGTGCTGCTGGGGGAAGAACAGAGTTCAACTGGAAACACCATCCTGGGCAGAGAGGAGTTTGAGAGATACACTCTAGAGTGTGAGAAGAGACAGGTGCAGTAGCAGGGAGGCAGGTCACTGTGGTCAGCACACCTGAGCTGTGGAGGTATTCTGGGCTGGGTGCTCTAGCTGTTAATGAGATGATTGAGCGCAGCACGTCTCTGTGTCCCCCAGGACCTCACGCTTTCCTCATGGTCATTCCTGTGGAGACACTCAGAGAGAGACAGTGGATTGTGGAAGCACTACTTGAGCATCTACAGGAAAGAGTCTGGAGACACACAGTAGTGCTGTTCACCATAGAGGAGAGTCTGAGGGGAACAACCATTGAGCAGCACATTGAGAGAGAAAGGTGTCTACGGCAAATTGTAGAGAAATGTGGGAACAGGTATCATGTTCTCAACACTACAGACAGGGCTGATGGCACTCAGGTCACAGAGCTGCTGGAGAAGATAGAGGAGATGGTGGCAGGAAACAGTGGTGCTTATTTTATAATGGATGGGGCCTTTAGAAAGGAGCTGGAGGAGAAGAGGAGGGCTGCAGAAGAAAGGGGGGAACAGAGGCTGATGAAGGTGCAGAAACAGAGAGAGACACTCAGAGCGCTCCTCATGGGTGAGTTCTTTCTCCTTTAACTGGAGTCACATCTCAGGATGGCCATTTCTACACAAAGGTTTCATCATTTCAGTCAAACTACACAATCAACTAAAGACACCCCCATTTTCACTAACGGTTTTCATACCATATGGTGCATCTCATGTGAGCAAATTATAAAAACACACATATTAAAATATACATACACATACACATATATAAAAAAAATGTAGCTAATTAATATTTAAATATAAACATGAATATTTAAATAAAACTGAAACAATGAGGATTTTGACTTTGTGTTTAAGTACTTGTAACTCAAAAGGTTGTACATGCTGGTTTGTCCTGTTGACTGGGATATTTTCCTGATTTCTCACGCAGGGTCTCATAAGCAAGGTTGTTGGCACTGAAAATGTTAACTGTACAGTGTGTAATTATAGTGTTAACAGTGAGATATACTGACTGCTATTCCTCTCTAACAGGGCAGTCAGACAGGAGTCTCTCAGAGCTGAGGATTGTGCTGCTGGGGAGTAAACATGCTGGATTGAGTACCTCAGGAAACACCATCCTGGGCAGAGAGGAGTTTAAGAGACGCACTACAGAGTGTGTGAAGAGACAGGGTGCAGTAGCAGGGAGGCAGGTAACTGTGGTCGACACACCTGGGTGGGATGGGAGGTATAGTACAGAGTTAACTCCAGAGCAGGTTAAACAGGAGATTGTGCGCAGTGTCTCTCTGTTTCCTGCAGAACCACATGCTCTCCTCCTAGTGATTGATGGCAGTGAGTCGTTTACAGAGACAGACAGGAGAGGAGTGGAGGAACACCTGGAGCTTCTCAGTGACAGAGTCTGGAGACACACTATAGTGCTGTTCACCCGGGGGGACCTTATACACACATCCATAGAGCAGCACATTGAGAGCTGGACGGCCCTCCAGTGGCTCATACACAAATGTGGGAACAGGTATCATGTTTTAAACAACAAGAACAGGGCTGATGGCACTCAGGTCACAGAGCTGCTGGAAAAGATAGATGAGATGGTGGCAGGAAATGAACTTTGGGACATCTCACTAGAAAAGTACCTGGAGACTGAAGAGAGGAACAGGGAGCTAAAGAAGAGGAGTGAGGAGAAAGAGAGAGAGAATGAAGACATGAGAAAGAGATGTGAGGAGAAAGAGAAGGAGATAGAAACACGTATGCAGGAAGGTAAAATGAGAGAGAAGCAGATGGAGGAGTTGAGGAAAAGATGTGAGGAGAAAGAGAGAAGAGATGGAAAAGAGATGGAGGAGATGGAAAAGAAATGTGAGGAGAAAGAGGAGATAGAAAAACTGAAGCAGGAAGGTAAAATGTAAAATGAGAGAAAGCAGATGGAAAAGAGGGAGATAGAGATGTGAGGATGAAAGAGAGATGAGATAAAGAAAGATAGAAAAACTGAAGCAGGAAGGTAAAATGAGAGAGGAGAAGATGGAGATGGAAAAAGATGTGAGGACAAAGAGAGAGATATTGAGAAACTGAAGCAGGAAGGTAAAATGAGAGAGGAGGAGATGGAGAAAATGAAGGAGGAGCACAAGAGAGAGACGGAACAGATTAGGGGGATGAGTGAAGAGAAAGAGAGAGAGAATGAACAGATGGGAGAGAGGTACAAAGAGAAAGAGAGGAAGGCAGAGGAGATGAAAGAGGAGTTTAGGAGAAAGATGGAGGAGATGAGACAGACATGTGAGGAAGCAGAACAGAAGCACAGGAGAGAGGTAACAGAGCTGAAAGACAGACAAGAGGAACGACAAGGAGAGATTGAAGACCTGAGAAAGAAGAAGGAAGGGCAAGAAGAGGAGATTTCACGGCTGAAGGAGGAGCTGAGAAAACTGAAGAAAGAAAAGGAGGAATCCACAGCACCTGTCAGGAATATTGTGGAAATGGATCTTTTTAGTGAGTATCATCACTGCTGTCCCACTCAATCACTCAGCCCACTGCAGCTAAATGAGTTTCTATTTAAATTAGGTGCATTAAATATGACACATATTTACTTCATAAGTCACCAGCACAGGCTGGGCCCTATAGCTGCAGGTTTCAGGCTGAGCTGTGTGATTAGTGCAATAAGACTGGGAGTCTGCACAGGGACACGACACAACTCCAATCAGCACTAGCTCTCTCCTGTAGTACTGTGTGTGGCCTGTAGGGTGTACAATAATCACTGTCTCTCTCCTGTAGTACTGTGTGTGGCCTGTAGGGTGTAAAATAATCACTGTCTCTCTCCTGTAGTACTGTGTGTGGCCTGTAGGGTGTAAAATAATCACTGTCTTTCTCCTGTAGTACTGTGTGTGGCCTGTAGGGTGTACAATAGTCAGTGTCTCCTCACCCTTTACTGACCAAACCACTCAGGAGCTACATATGCACTTTATCATCACGTTTGTACATGCACTTATTGGTAAATTGAGTCCCACTGTGTGTATAAATAATACAATTGTACTGTTTTTGGTTCAGGGTTTATTTTTGGGACTTAGCAAAATAGAATCATCCTTGTTTTCCTTGACCTAACATTTTTATAGCAATAAATTATCACTAAAGGCCAATACCCATATTAAAAACTACATTTTCCTATACTGTATTTAAAAACATGCAAAGACATTTTCTGGAGGTTAGATGACATGTCAAAGTCAAATATGAGTAAAATAAGACAGATTTCAGTTCATAGAGAGAGACACACACCCAAAAAGTTTATCGAGGTGCTGACTAAAGGAGGGTGATAATTCAAGAGGAAGAGAGTCACACACTTTATGACGCTCAAGATCATTTACTGTGAAAAACCAACATTTCAACAGAGTACTTTCGTCAGTGTCAGGACAGATTTCAGTGTAAAAAGCCTCATGTCTGTCACTAAGTTCTGGTCTGTTTTCCAGTGAGTGGAGAGAGAAGTCCAGGAAGGAGTGAGCTGCTGTCACAGGAAGAGGAGGAGGACAACGGAAGGACAGAGACACACGGATGCAGAGAGGGAGGGAGGAGCTGAGAGCTCAACACCAGGCAGAGCAGGAGGAGAGGGAGAGGGGGATGAGAGAGGAGACGAGGAGAGAGGAGAGCAGTCAAGCCACTGGAGGGAGGAGAAGATAAAGGGTCTGGAAGAACAGCTAAGGAGAGAGGGTTCAACAGAGGAGGAGGGAGCTGGAGGGAGAGCTGAGGAGAGAGAGAGCAGAGAGAGCAGAGAGGATGCTGGGAGGAGGATGGAGGAACAGAGGTGGAGGAACAGAGGGAGAGAGAGAGAGAGACAGAGAGGAGAGATGGAGGCACTCAGACAGCTCTACAGACAGGAGGGCAGAGAGGATGCTGGGAGGTGGCTGAATGGTGGTGCAGTAGTCCTGGGGGCAGCAATAGGAGCCATAGCAGGGGCTCTGAGAGGACCCTTAGGGGCAGCTGCAGGAACTGCCATAGGGGCAGTAGCAGGAGCTCAGCTGGGAGCTTTAATAGGAGGAGAGAGATGGAGTAGGGAGGAGAGAGGAGAGGAGGGGTCACACCAAAGAATCCACACCTCCAGTCAGGAGAAGATATAGTATGGAATTTAATCCTCCCAACTTTTAGTGTGATTGATGTTGTATTACAGATACTCTGTGGGCTCTGTCTGCATCATCTGACCCACAAGCCCATCTCAGATGAACACCCTACACTCTTATCTATCAGTGTGATGTAAGCCTCATGGAGTCTCCCAGGGCAACAGCCAGTTGGACTGACACTCAGCTGTCTGCCAGAGAGGGAGGAGCCTGCAGCTGCGCAGCTGTGAGGTCATCACTGCAGAGAGCAGGGGAGGAGCCAAAGCAGGACTGTTGGAGTCACCTTGAGCAGAGTGTGTGTGTGTGTGATGTACAGAGTGTGTGTGTGTGTGTGATGTACAGAGTGTGTGTGTGTGTGTGTGTGTGTGTGTGTGTGTGTGTGTGTGTGTGTGTGTGCGTCCCTCTGTGTGTTGTGTAGTGCAGCTTTGCCAGTGTTCTTTTTTTATTTTCTGTACATTTAAATATATTGAATTCTCAGAAAAAGATAATATTGGTTCTGGATGGATGTAGAGTGGAGTTGTTCTTCCTGATTCTTCATGCAGAATCTTGATCTGCTGTCAGCAAAGACTAATGCTACGCTAATCAGAGAGCAGGACGGCACGACTGTTGGACACCATCGCAGAAAAGGATTCTCTTTTTACACTTCATTTTTAAGTATCAATTATGATGATCAATAATAATTATGGGGAGAAATAGCAGTAGCTACTAGCAAGCTGTAGCTGTAACTAATAACTATATTTTTGCTGCACATGTCCACAAACAAAATAACTTACTAGCCATGTAGCCGAGTTTTCTGCTGCAGTCTTGCCAATGTAATGTTATGCTGTCAGATGGCTGGGGATGCATGCCTGCTGCTGACCTGCTGAATGAGGAGCAGCACATTGGAGCTGCTATGAGCAGTCTAGAGCACGTTTCTCAACATTCCCTTACTCAACGCCCACTTGGGTATGTGCCAAAAAGCAGCACCAGCAAACCAGCATCTTTTTGTTTTATTAATGAAATAAAATCATGTTTAATCTTTGAAACTTGTCTTGTAAAAAAAAATCTTATACTCAAAGATTACAAATAGTCTTTTGCTTTAGGTTTTAAAATCTTATACTCAAAGATTACAAATAGTCTTTTGCTTTAAGCTTTATTGAGGTGATTATTTATTTGGTTTATATAACTAGGAATAAGCCTGAAGATGAGATGAGATGAGATTATTTATTTGGCTTTACATATGTGCCTATTATTGTGGCTGGCAGTGTAGTGTAATGGTTAGGAAGCTGGGCTTGTAACTCAGAGGTTGCAGGTTAAATTCCCAGGTGGGGCACTGCTGTTGTACCCTTGAGCTAAAGGTACTTAACCTGAATTGCTTCAGTAAAATATCCAGCTGTATAAATGGATTGTATGTAAAGAAATGTAAACTCTGGATAAGAGCATCTGCTAAATGCCTAAAATGTAAATGTATTGTGCAGTAGACATTACTCTTTGTGATGTGTGACAATTGTTAAAAAATTTTTTTGTAATCCTACTTTTGTATAATGTCATATTATGTCCCAAACTTGTTTTGTACTATTGTTACGTAATAAATAATAAATGTAAAAAAAGTCATTAATTTGGGGTACATCATAACTATGTCCAGGGTTCCAGAGCTTTTCCTCCCCAGGGCCTTGGCTTAAGTCAGCCAGACTTCCACAGGTTACCAGTGCATTAGTTCCTCCAGGGGCCCACAGACCAGCAGTTTGTCAGTAAGAGACAGGCCTCTCCTTCAGCTTGTGCTAGCTCTCTTGTGCTTCGGTTTAGCCTGTAGCTTGCACTTTGAACCCACAATACACTTAATGACCATGTACATTTTCTGTCACCCAACCCTTTTTAAAAGTTAGCCTGACCGGCTGGCAAATATGGAATTCATGTTTTTTAAGCTGTCAGAATAACTGCATGTACTCGTGCAGTGCTTGAATTGACTGCTGTGAATGACAATGTAAAGCGTATGTGCAAAAAAAAAAATTTTGCTTGTATTGTTTGTTTGCTGTTTATTTCACAAAGCCGCCTTTGTTCGTCTTTATCAAGGGTGTGAATAATTTCGGAGGGTACTGTATATTAACGGTCAACAGCATGCGTGAACAACGCTTCCTGTCCCTGACTGGGGGTTCAGTCACCCATAAGGTAAAGGTGACACACGCACGCACGCACACACACACACACACACTCACACACGCACACACACACACACACATCCACACACACACACACACACACACACACACACATCCGTGCTAATCCTCCAGGCTGCCAGACATGAGTAATCGATCCAGTATTGACGATCATAACAAACCGAGACTGTGATGGTTTATGATCCTGAAGCTGAGGGTTGGGGGTGCACTGCTAACAGAACCAGACCCAGAACCTGCCTTCCCAGCTAAAGTGGCCAGACTCCTTGAGAGCCTAACTATAGTTACAGTGCCTTTTTAGTCCAGTCTTGTCCAGTCTTGTCCGACAAGGGCCGGTGTGGGGGCAGGCTTTTGTTCTAGCCCAGCACTACCACACCCGAACTGATGAACTGATCATGGTCTTCAATCGAGACCTTAATTAGCTGAGTCAGGTGTTGTAGTGCTGGTTTAAACCCCAAACCTGCCCCCATACCCGGCCCTTCTGCTGGGACACCCCAGCCTAGTCCCTTTACAGATTGTTGGTTATAAGTGATGATGTTTGACCATCTGTACCAGGGCTGTAGAAAAGCTCATTCCATCGAGGGCCGAGTGTATACGTGTTTGTGTTGCAAAACCAAAGCCCTACACCAGGGTGTTAAGCGGTTCCCCCTGCTTGCTTGAAGAAGTGAGCGAATGAGTGAAATGGCCCCGGTGTGGCGCAGAAACCTGCGTGCACTCGGCCCTCGAAGGAACGGGCTCCAAACCCGCGATCTACACGTTTACATGCTATTTCCATTCGGCCCATTTTGGCATATCTCCATTCTCCTTGTGCATTGTCTCATATTTGGAGTTA
>JAINUG010000915.1:0-42877 GCA_029706075.1 Aldrovandia affinis | reverse complement strand
GTAGACAAGATACCTGTTAAATTGGCTAACTTTCATAGACAGGCTCTTCTGACTTGGACTGGCATACAAACATACAAACAGCGCACAAATACTTTATATGGAATAACAAGGATATACAGATTAATAATTAATCACTTCTTTAGTAGATGGTTTGAAAACAATATTGTTTTGGTTGGACAGCTATTGAATGCAGATGGCTATTTGCTCTCATATACGGAATTTCTTGACAAATTTAAGGTTCAAATTATACCTTAAGAATATGCTATTGTCTTGGATGCTATTCCGAGAGGGCCATTACAATTAGTACATAATTAATTGTATTTACAGTATAATGTTTTGGATTGAAGTACAGCATTTTATAAGGCGAAAAATGGCATGCCGTAGAGATCCATGGTAATGATATACATTTTACGTTATATTTTAAGCATTTAGCAGACGCTCTTATCCAGAGCGACTTACAACATGTGCATTATGTAATACATGGTAGGAACAATCATAGTTCGTGCAAGAGATCAGTGCAGTAATACGGTAAGACATTGTTGTACGCAGCTGCAACCATACCTGTAACACGGAAGGGAAAGGTTATTAAAAAAATAATATCATTTAAATGAGTAAGCAGGGATACATATGAAGTGTTGAGCAAGTAGGCAGTGGTGATGACAATTGGCTAGATGTACAGAATTCAGTGGTAGTGGAGTCTGAAGAGGTGGGTTTTGAGTAGAGATGCACCGATCGATCGGCCTCTGACCGGAAATGGCCGATTTTCAGCTGATCGGCCTCAATCGGTGACTTGATCCCGATCACTCCACATAGCCGATTCTGTGCGCGGTTGGCTCCTCGCCCCCTCTTTTCACGTGGCGTGCGCGTACCCGTGAGCCAATGCAGACAGATCAGATGAGCGCAGCGCTGAACACTTAAAGCTTTCAGTTTGTCATACATGTCAATCGAAAATAAGCCGCGGAGGAACAACCTCGAAAACGTTCAGAACGACCAACCTAATCATTTAGGTTGACCAACTCGTTTTTCTACAGTACCGTAGGTACCGGGTTAATTAATAATTAACTTCGTTTAAGCTAGTTCGCTTCCTCTGAACCATTTTCCATTAATAGAACATGGTGGTAGTGCATACACTTGACGTAATAATGCCCTGCTGAAGCACTGAATTGCACTGAAATCATTATGTTCGCTAATGAGTGACGTTATGAAACCAGTGCTATTCACTCATACAAATCTAACTTATTAGACCTAATGATAAATTCATCTAACGATTTCTAGCTAAACCACAGCTGTGCGTTTCCACTATCAAACAAACTCAGAAACAGTACGCCTCTTTTCCAATTACTCCTAGTTTGAAACATTTTTATCTAGGCTTTGAAGCTAGTTAAAGTCGTAGTCGTTAGGCTACCTGACTCACGCAAATAACGAAATTCTGCTGAAGAGCGGCTTGTTTCAATGCCTTTGACAAGCTCCGCAACTGAAACATCCGCCTTATATCGCTACAAGTGTTTTCCATTGCACTATATAGAATTGGGATCTACTCTAATCCACCTCTAGCAAACAAATTAGTCTAGCGCATCATAGGTTCGAACTAACCTGTTTTCCATTAGCATTGTCGCAATAACTTTCTGATGCACATCAAGTTGAAGCCATATAATTATTTAATGGAAAAAGGGCTTGTGTCATCTGTCATCAGAATATAACGTTAGTGTTTTATTGTTTCTTTTTATTTATTACTTCAAGGCTACATGCCACTGTTGTTGGATTCTCTTTTATTCATCATTTAATTTAATTTGCACAAAAAAAGAAAAGCTCTGTCCAGTAACCTGGAACACTTTTTTTTATTTTGAAATGTGTTTTAGTGAGACCTACCTCATGCTTCTGACCTACCTCAGAATTGTCAATCTTAATTTTCTATTAAAGCAAAGTTACAAAAATGTTTGTGTAAGTTGTCAATTATTGTTTTTAGGAAAAAAATCGAATCGGCCAAAATCGGGTATCGGCAAGTCAGACTAATCAAAAATTGGAAATCGGAATCGCCAAGAAAATCGCAATCGGTGCATCTCTAGTTTTGAGTCTCTTGCGGAAGATCGCAAGTGATTCTGCGATCCTGACTAATTGCGGGAGCTCATTCCACCACCGAGGGGTCAGGACAGAGAAGAGGCGAGACCGCGAGGAGCAGCTGCCAGGCGTCCGGAGGGATGGGACAGTCAGTTTTCCAGAGGGGTGTAGGGTGCGATGAGTGTCTGGAGGTATTATGGTTTACTTCAGGATTGACAAGATCGAGAAAGATGTATGTTATTTAATACAATTATTTATATTATGGGGAAATTCCACATCCATAAGAAAAAATGGGCAGATTCCAAGCCAAATTGTTTATTTTGTAAATGACTTAATTCAGTATGGCACTATAAGTAAAGTTAGGAATAAAAATGCTGTTAAAACATATTTTAATTTGGATAAGTATAAGATTGCATGTAACTAATAGCCTGGCACATTCCTCTTGTTTATGTTTGTATATGTTACATTTACATTTTAAGCATTCAGCAGACGCTCTTATCCAGAGCGACTTACAAGATGTGCATTAACACATGGTAAGAACAATCATTGTTCACGCAAGAGATCAATGCAGTAACACCGCAATAGACATCATTGTTGGCAGCTGTGTATCATACCTGTAACACTGGGAAGGAAAAGGTTAGTAATTAAAAATATATAAATGGAGTAAGCAGGGATACATAGTGTTGAGCAAGTAGGCAGTGGTGATGACAATTAGCTAGATGTACAGAAGACCGCAGTGTCTCTTGGGAACTGTATTTCCCCATGGTATTAACATATAACATTATACTGATTGTGCCAACAAATTGTACAGCTCATTGGTGTGTACATTGCAAAATTATTTGTATTTATTTGTACAGGAAAGGTAAAAAGAAACAATGTGCAAAGATAAAATTAAAAATACACACAGGTACAATTCTGTGGCCTAGCTCAGTTTTAAACCTGTTTTACAGCAGGTTCCTGTTTTGTTGATGAAATGATAGAGACAAGACGGGTGTAAAAAAGATAAATGAATAAGAGGAGATATAGTTGGAGGTTAGAGAAGAAGAGGGGTAACAGGAGATGGGGGACCAGAGCAGCAGCAGACAGGATGTAGGCCTGTAGCTCAAAGTAGCCCTGACTATCACACTGAAAAGTGTTGGAGAAGCCAGCCAGGGTCTCCTCAGGGTGTTGCGTTTCCATCATAAAGCTGACATGTGACTGGGAGGGGTCAGAGTCTATAGGTAGGGCAGGCTCACCTGGACACTGATAAGGTCTGGAGTGTTCCATTGCAGGTAGGGCAGGCTCACCTGGACACTGATAAGGTCTGGAGTGTTCTATTGCAGGTAGGGCAGGCTCACCTGCAAGGTCTGGAGTGTTCTATTGAAGGGCAGCCTGTGCACTGATAAGGTCTGGAGTGTTCTAAAAAGTGACCAGTCTGTGTCACAGATGAACAAAGGAAACCACTGCAGGAGTAATATTTTATCAGGGTATCTAAAGGGTTTGTGTACTTCGCCTGCCATTGCACTTAATGTGGTCAGATTCACTGTTTGATGCCTTTAACATCAAATGCTCATCATCAACATCAAACATGAAGCTGTGCTGTGCGCGTGGGTTTCTGAGGGAGAAGGGATGAAGCCGAGTTATCCCCTGTGCATGCCATACACTTAGTTTAACCTCATTAGTGATGCGTGTGTGTTGTAACCAATCGGCATTCGTTATTTGCTCATCGATACACGAGCCGAGAGTAGGGTTTGTTCTCCCGGAGAAGTTTCGGAGCAGCCGAGTTTACAGCACGCGCTCTCGCAGAGTGCAGGTTTGTATTGATTCTGTTTATTTTGTCGTAACGAAAGTAATAACCGCAGTGAATATATACATTGAATATGTGTAGCCAGCGACTTCTGAAAGGCAGAACTCACCGTCGACTTTATAATTGTATTAGCAGAAAGTAACTTGTTACAGACGTTTGTTTGACTGGTGTGGGAGAAGATCATGAGTGTGAACCCCTCTTGATTTCCCTTCCAGAACGGCAATAGAGAATTTGATTGTGATTCTGATAACAGTTTGTTACCATTTAAACTGCATAGCCCCAATCATGCATTTCTACACCGCTTCTGTAAAACTTGTTTTTGAAAGAGCATGGGGCAGGTGGGGGTTGGGGGGAAGGGCTTCATTGTGCACACAAGGCGGTTTCTCACTCCATACCCTAATCTCTGTCTGCTTCCTGCCACTGTTTCTGTGTCCTAGTGTTAGTGTTAAACATTAACACTTGTTTTGACCAAAGTACACACTTCATGCGGCATTGCGCCGATAAAGCAGTTTACCAAATAGCCACAGCAACTCAACAGGATGCAGCCATGAAGTCTCTCAATTTTCCTGGCAGTGTAGTGTAATGGTTAGGGAGCTGGGCTTGTAACTCAGAGGTTGCAGGTTCAATTCCCAGGTGGGGCACTGCTGTTGTACCCTTGAGCTAAAGGTACTTAACCTGGATTGCTTCAGTAAAATATCCAGCTGTATAAATGGATTGTATGTAAAGATATGTAAACTGTAAGTCGCTCTGGATAAGAGCGTCTGCTAAATGCCTAAAATGTAAAATGTTCCTCCCACACTGGAACAGGAGACCGTTAAAGTAATCTTACGGCTAGCAGTTGTGGACATCACTTTATCCACCTTCCGAGGACTACAAAGTGTTTTATCCAGCGAATAAAACTAACGGGCGAGGTTACAGTGTGTTGGAGAATGCTGCTTCCTGTGTGTGTGGGTTTCTGGGGAAGAAGAGCGTGTTGGAAAAATCTTTTCACCCCTCCGATTAGTCCTATCCTACACAATTATTGCAGTGAGGAGTTTGTCTGTGCATCCTGATGTTCTGATAGACCTGCGAGTGCTTCTGCATCGTGTCCACAGGGCGGGGAGTCGGGTGGGACTGGTGTGGGTGTCTGCGCATGTGGGGATAGTGGGAAATGAGTGTGCAGATAGGATGGCTATGGCTTCACTAGAGATTCCTCAGGTGGGGATCTATATCCCCTTGGGTCGGAGGGAGGTGAAGAGCAGGCTTGGGGAAGGTTTGGAGATTCTATTCAGAGTGGGGTGGGAAGGGAGGCCCTACATTTGGGAGCAGGCGGGAGGGGGTATTGTTATCCAGGCTGAGGTTGGGGCATTGTGGTCTGAGGGTTGGGCTGTTTGTAGTGGGTAAGCACGAGGATGGATTCTGTGATGTGTGCAAAGTACCAGAACCGGTTAAACGTGCTATTCGACTGTTAATTATTCAGGGGAACGCAGAGACATGTATAGAGACTTGGCGGGCGTCGGCGTGGGTTTCTGAGGTAGACGAGCGTGTCGGAGAAAGGCATTTTATGCCTCCGAATCGCTTAACCTTCTCAAAAAGACAGGATGCGAATGTTTTAATTTTAGTGTGTCCCAAATTGCATACTTTCGTATCTAGTGAGTAGGCCTATATCAAGTACGGAAGTAAACGGTCATGTGATCAAGTGCATTCCAAACTCAAGTACGCAACTTGGCAAGTACACGAAGAATGTGGCATATCTTGAGATTGAAATGTGTAAAGATGAAAAATGTCCTGACATTATATCGCATCTTGTCTGTGTTTACGGTTGCGATCTGCCAGCAACAGACGGTGTATGCTGATATTTATTTTATTTCCAAATATATGAATTCCGCGTCTTGTGACGCTACACGGAAACAATCAGAATCATTGCGAACTACTGCGAATAATTAACAGGAGGATATTTAACCAGCTGGCATTCTCTGTTTCGACGCTTGGACATTATCTAGCTTAGCTTGATAGTACCGATTGTGATTAATGTTTCTTGCCTCAAGAACTTGTTTGTTCGTGTCCTTGTTGTTTAGATTCCCAGCGTTTAGTTTATACCAAGTTTTTGGATACATTTTGGATTTACCTGTTTACTTTGCTTTGTTTGTTCCTGATTGTTGGTTGTTTTGTTTTGTTTGTCTTTCCGTGTCTTCACAGACACGGATTTTGCTTTCGATATTAACGATAAATATCTTAAACCCAGAAAACGGGCTACTTTTGATCATGTGCCTGTGTCCACTGCCAAACAGACTGGCAGTTGGCTTCTGTTGGTTGCAAAAATTGGCTTCTGTTGGTTGCAAGAAATGCGTACTCTGCAAGATGTCGGGGAAACAGCGGTTTGTGACGGTCCCTTGTGTCTACAGTTGACCAGAAACTGTTTTGAGAAGTGGCACCAAAGACCGTGAAAGAACAGATTGTCTCACCATGTTTTAATTTGGAATTTTTTGTATATAGTTTGTTTTCAATTAATCTTTCCAAATGAAAAAAAAAATGTTTCTCTCTTCTGCATGGCTCACTGACTATTGCTTACTCTGATGGCTTTTCTCTTTGTCTGACGGCCTTTGAGAGAGAGATGGCCCATCTGACCGATCTTACAGGTGTGGACCATGAATATTCATGAAATTAGCATATAGCCCTCCCACAGCCTGAAATAAATGTGACCAGTTCTGATAAAAACAGGTTTTTAGCTATTTAGATCTCAGATGTGCTAAACTATTTTCACACCCTTACATAACCAAGACCTTGATGAACAAACGCATATTGGCAAAACAATTCGTCACTATAGTTTAGTATGTGCTTTCACAACTTTTGTGATGGCAGAAAAATTGTGTGTTTGTAGATCTATTTACAATCTGCATATGATACTGACCAAACTATTGATGGCATATAAATGTAGCTGTGATTGTCCTTCAAATAAAAATATCAAACACTTTGGAGTAAGTGTGTGTTAAGTTGATGAAATTGAGATAAATATCAGACCACGCCAAAAATCACAAACCTTCTCTAAGCTTAGCACGGACCTCAGAGGGTTAAATGTGAAATTCCAGATAGACTTTGGATTAATTAGGCATTTTTTTAACCAGTTAACTTTGTAGGTGTTTGTGATATCTATTAAGTCCAGAACTTCAAGACCTCCCTCTGTTTTTTTTGGTTTGAAAGGCCAGATTTCTTCCATTTCTGAGCTTTGTTTTTCAAAATAAAATAAAATATCTTGTTAACCTCCTTAGGAGTTGCATTACTCTCAAATAAAGATGACACACAAAATGTGATAACCCTTCCGCTTTGCATAGCAGAACAAAGGAACAGATATATTTTCAACCAGTTGTTAAACCAACATTTGGCTTTTTTCAATCTTGGAGACAGGTTAAGGTGCTGTCTAGCTGCTATATCCTTTTTAACATGTATACCTAGGTATTTTACAACATTTCCCCCAGGAATACTTTCAATGAAGGAGTCATTGCAATCATAAAGTGATAATATTTTACATTTTGAGATATTAAGTGGCAAACACGAAGCTTCAGAGAATCGTTTGACTATGTTTATAGCATGCAAGACTTGACACTTATCTTTTAAAAACAGTGGTGTCATCTGCTCGATTGGAGATCCTAATCTCTCACCCCAAGATGGATGTACCCTTAAGTCAACGTCATTCATTATATTTAGAGACAGTAATTTGACATCCCCTGTTTTGTTGTAGTGATCATCTCGCCATTATTAATACATTCATTTAACATATACAAGAACCCTTATTTTTCAATGTCCCAGAAATGTAAATACAATTCTACAGGTAAACGGTGTATTCCAGGCCATTTTCCTTTTTTGCATAGAAAAAAGGTGCTTCTTTAATCTCATTTAATGACCGGTCTGAATCACATTTGGATTTAAATAATTTATCTATGTATCTTTGAGTTTGTTCCACATTTGAGATTCACATTTTTCTCAATTGAATTTAGAACAATATAAGCTTTCTTAGAATGAAGACACAAAGTCAGCAATTGCTTTTGGGTCTTTACTTAAGGTGCCATTAATGTTCAGAGCTGATCATTAATTGTATGGTTTCTTCTCTCAAGCAAAACTTTTTTTTTTTTTTGCCTTCTAGCCACTTGGCTCTAGAGCGAACAAAGGGCACCTCTAGCTAGATTTGGATGCATTTGGTCTAGCTCAATTTTTTTTTTTTTTTCATGTCAAATTTTTCGTCCAATGACAAGCTTTCATTTTTTATTATTGTCAAGTTCATTTATTAGCCTCTTCTAAGAAGGTAATCTTTTCTTTCTGCTGGTTGACATAGATGACGAGTTGTTGCACAGTAGTTAGCGTTTCCAGGGCGCTCAAGGTATTTTCAGACATCTTTTCTTTGGAAGAGATTTTCTGAAATGTCTCATCGTGTTTCATAGATGCAGCATTAAAGGCTGTGAGAATATCCACAACATGTTTGAATGTTGTCTGTACTTTTTAGCAGGAGGGAATTTATCTGTGGTCTCAGGAAGAGGCTTCTCCAGGCCACGATAAATAATTTCCTGAGAAAAATATTGTTTAAACTACACAGCCTCTGATTTTCCTGACAGTGTTTAAAAACACTCCTTCTCAAGTGCAGCCATCTTGGCTTCCCTCAAGGGAACTAATCCTAATCTTATTGCTTCTCAAAGGGTGATGTTACATTACGTAGAGGACGTTCACATGCTAACTGACATCTCTCAACTCCGCTACACTTAGCAAGTAGTTTTGCAAATCGTGTAACTAATAGTTTAATTAATCGTGTAGCAAATGGTTTTGCTAGTGGTTTTTCAAATGCTCAGCTAAATGATTTTGCTGATGATTTTGTGACTGATGATTGATCTTGTAAGGTTACCAGGTGCATTCTAACTTTATGGCTACCTCAATTCTAAATTCCTTCAAAAAATCTGACCTTGGTTGAAGTTCATCCAGTAGTCACTATGTGTTAATTCCTTTGTTTCCTAGCTCAAAAATCCACCGAATACACTGTAATATAGAATTAAAACATTTAACAATGTTTTATGTACTTTTGCACAATGAGCTATGCATGTACTGTCTGCATGCATGGACATGTTTTTCTTGAATCTATGATTTTCTGTCATGTGGTTTCTGCACATTTTGCCATTCAAATACCCTATGAGGCTATTAATTTACAGTGTGGAGCAGTTATTAATTGTTCTGTTTTGTCATATGTAATTTTATACTTAAACTAGTGTTACCACATTTTGTCTCCAGGTGCTGCATATGTCAGTTTGCATCAACTCTAGACTCAAATGCTGGGTCCACACAGACAGGTCAGTGATGATGAATGATGATTTTTGTGTATCACTGTCGGTAACTAGTGTGTCAGCGTCAGTACATTTATTAGCCAATAGATGGCAGTCTGAGCCCCTCAATAATCACTTCCTTAGTGCATGCTGAAAATATAACGGTTAATTAACGGCAAATGAATAAAAAAAATTTTTAAAGGCAAAACTGATGGGGCATTCAAATACTATACACCCATGCAAATATTTTTAATTAAAACGATTGAATTTTGACCTATCCCTAGACTAGTATCTGCTCCCATGCCCAATGTGTTCTTCTACCACTGCTATGGGGTCTACTGGTGATTCATGTGTTGAGGGCGTATTAAAGAGCATTTGAATACTGCATATGGACACTATTAATGATGTCACCTGCTCATACACCTTTAATTCCAAAACCAGACTCCCCATGTGCACCATTGGCTCTTTAAATATAATGTATTGTTGTGTGAGCAGGTATACTTGGCTCTTTAAATATAATGTATTGTTGTGTGAGCAGGTATACTTGGCTCTTTAAATATAATGTATTGTTGTGTGAGCAGGTATACTTGGCTCTTTAAATATAATGTATTGTTGTGTGAGCAGGTATACTTGGCTCTTTAAATATAATGTATTGTTGTGTGAGCAGGTATACTTGGCTCTTTAAATATAATGTATTGTTCTTGTGCAATGTTTAACCACAAAGAACAAGGAGAGCAACCATATATAAAAGTGTTTGTTTGATACAGCTTTCCATAGGAAATGAATATTATTTGCAACAATGATCTCAAATCAAACAAAAGATCTATGAGTACTTACCATTTGTGACATGAATTTGGCAGCAAAAATTTTAAATATCCAGAAAGATTTGTTACTGGGGCACTGACTATCTTGCTCTTAGGTGTCTGTGATGGATGAGCTGATCTTGAAGATTCTGGAAGACCTGAAAAAAGACGATTTTGAAACGTTCACATTTTATTTGAATGGGACGGTGCTGGAAGGATGTGAGCCCATTTTGGAGAGTCGGTTGGAAGACCCGAGTAGGCCAGGTGTTGTCAAATTGATGAAACATTACTATGGTGACAAGATGGTGAACATCACACAGGAGATCTTAAAGAAAATCCCACGGATTGATCTCATTAAGAAACTGGAGAACGGCCAGGTAGGAGGCGTGGAGGCCCAGCAGCACTCATTCACCTGAGTCTGCTCCTGTATTCACTCATTCACCTGAGTCTGCTCCTGTATTCACTCATTCACCTGAGTCTGCTCCTGTATTCACTCATTCACCTGAGTCTGCACCTGTATTCACTCATTCAACTGAGTCTGCACCTGTATTCACTCATTCACCTGAGTCTGCACCTGTATTCACTCATTCACCTGAGTCTGCACCTGTATTCACTCATTCACCTGAGTCTGCTCCTGTCTGCACCCAGTGTTCACTCATTCACTCATTGAGTCTGCACCTGTATTCACTCATTCACCTGAGTCTGCTCCTGTATTCACTCATTCACCTGAGTCTGCTCCTGTATTCACTCATTCACCTGA
Source organism: Aldrovandia affinis (assembly GCA_029706075.1). Classification (NCBI taxonomy): domain Eukaryota; kingdom Metazoa; phylum Chordata; class Actinopteri; order Notacanthiformes; family Halosauridae; genus Aldrovandia; species Aldrovandia affinis. The sequence goes on along the minus strand of JAINUG010000915.1, from coordinate 32,188 downwards.
GTCTGTTCCTGTGTTCACTCATTCACCTGAGTCAGCGCCTGTATTCACTCATTCACCTGAGTCTGCACCTGTACTCACTCATTCACCAGTCTGCACCTGTATTCACTCATTCACCAGTCAGCCCCTGTATTCACTCATTCACCAGTCTGCACCTGTATTCACTCATTCATCTGAGTAATTCTCCCTATATTCACTCATTCACCTGAGTCTGCTCCCGTATTCATTCACCCATTCACCTCAGTCTGCTCCTGTATTCACTCATTCATCAGAGAATCCCCTGTATTCACTGCACGGAGACCCGTGGTCATCTTCAAATTCAAATTATTTTTCTTCAACGATCACTTACTATGTTCAGCTATGGGCTAACCTGTGGTTTTGAAGGAGGTTGTGTTCTTCAGTTTTGTCTCGGACTTTGTTTTAACTGGTGTCTTCCACCTATTTCCCTCCCAACTCAATACAGTCCAGTAATCCCCTGAGCATCTTCCCTTCTCTCTTTCTTCGATCACTTACTATGTTCACGGCTTCACCCTTCTGAGCTCCAGTCACCAGGGCCCCCTGAGCTCCAGTCAGGAAACAGTATGATGTTTTTCACTACTTACAGTATATTTCACATTTTCATTATTTTATCATGATAAATAATCAACAACTGAATAACACAACACACACTGCTGTTTAACAACACAGCTGACAGATATACTGTTTAATAACAACCTACAGACACAAATATAAGTTTCTCAACTTTTACAGAAAAACGTGCACAAAGAATCAAAGAGAAGCAGAAACCGAGGCTGGAGGACCAGTATAAGGACACACCTGAAGGGTTTGAAGATTCAGGAGAAATCAACCCCAGTATTTACACAAAGGTCAACATCATAGAGGGGGGCAGTAAGGGGGTCAATGACGAACACGAGGTGTGGCAGATTGAGACAGCATCCAGGAAACAGAAAAAACAAGACCCTCTTATCAAGTGCAACGACATCTTTAAGCTCTTACCTGGACAAACCATAACCATCAGAACTGTGCTGACGAAGGGGATCGCTGGCATTGGAAAAACCATCTCTGTGAAGAAGTTTGTTCTCCACTGGGCAACAGGAAAAGCCAATCAGGATGTTGATCTCATGTTTGTTCTTCCTTTTCGGGAGCTGAACTTGATTAAAGATGAGCAGTACAGTCTCCTTGGGCTTCTGCAAGAATTCCACCCAGAAACAAGAGGGATTGAAAATATTGAGTTAGATTATTGCAAACTTGTGTTCATCTTTGACGGTCTGGATGAAAGCAGACTTACCCTGGATTTTTCAGTAAAGATACTTTCTGATGTAAAGAAGACGTCCTCAGTGGACGTGCTGCTGACCAACCTCATTCAGGGAAATCTGCTTCCCTATGCTCTCCTCTGGATCACCTCCCGACCAGCAGCAGCCAATCAGATCCCTGTTGAGTACTTACATCGGCTGACAGAGATACAAGGGTTCAGTGACCCACAGAAAGAGGAGTACTTCAAGAACAGATTCAGAGATCAAGACCTGGCTGACAGAATTTTCGCTCATGTAAAGACACACAAGAGTCTCTACATCATGTGTTACATACCACTGTTCTGCTGGATTTCTGCTGGTGTTCTAGAGAAAATGTTGGATAGACCTGACATTGGAGAAATCCCTAAAACACTGACTGGAATGTACACACAATACCTGCTCATTCAGTCCAACATCAAGAATGAGAAGTATGACGACGGGAATAAGACTGAAACGCAGGAACTTCTGGAGTCGAATAAAGAAATCCTGAAACTGGGGAAGCTGGCTTTCCAACAGCTGGAAAAGGGCAATGTCTTGTTTTATGAAGAGGACCTGAGAGAGTGTGGCAGCAGTGTCACTGAAGCATCTCTCATCGAGATCTTTAAACAGGAGACTGCATGGAGGAAGAAAGTCTTCAGCTTTGTGCATCTGAGCTTCCAGGAGTATCTGGCTGCTTTGCACGTGCTTGACTCATTTACACACAACAAATTCGATGCATGGGGTTCCTTTCTTCCATCTGAATCATCTGAACCGTCTGAACTGCCGCTGACTTGCACGTGAAAGCTATTGATAAGGCCCTGAAGAGTGAGAATGGACACCTGGACCTTTTCCTCCGATTCCTTCTGGGCCTCTCACTGGACTCCAATCAGAGCCTTCTCCAAGGCCTACTGAAGCAAACAGGAAGTAACTCAGAGGAAACAAGAAAACAATCAAGTAATTAAGGAGTTATTATGAGGATCACTCTCCAGAGAGATGCATTAATCTGCTACACTGTCTGTCTGAACTCAACGATGATTCACTTGAGGAGGTGGTCCAACAGTACCTGAGCTCTGGTGAAGAGATCTCACCTGCACACTGTAGCGCTCTGGCCTACATGCTCCTGAACTCAGAGAAGGTGCTGGATGAGCTTGACGTGAGGAAATACAACACCTCAGACTACGGGCGCAGGAGACTGATCCCCGTTGTGAAGCACTGCAGAAAGGCTGTGTAAGTACTAACATGGAAATCCCCATTCTAATTTATACTATAACAAGTAGGGGTGTTAAGATTTAAACTTTTTACCGAAATTGGGATCAGCAACTTAAAGAAAAAGTCACTAACCTAAATATGTTTTTTGTTGTTTTTTTTCCATGAAATTTAAATCACCGTGCAGCAAAAACTACCACTAACAGTTCTTGATCATCATCATAAAGGGGAAAAATAAAATTATAAATGCCTAACACAACAATGTTGTAGTAGGAGAAATGCATCTTTCAAATTAGTTGCCAGGGATATAAAAGCGCTCCACACGTCATCGTCTTTTACAGTCGGGAAAATGGCAGAGAAAGGCAAGTCCTGTATGGCAATACTTTGAAAAGATAAATGACAATGTTGTGAAATGCAGGGGTAGAATTGAGATACAGTGGTGAAAGTACAGGCACAATGCTTAACCATCTGGAAAGGGACACATCGTGAGACCCAAACCGTTGCTGGCAGCAGTGCAGGTCCCCAACAACAGACACTAGCTTCACGTAAAAGTGCGAAAAAGGACGGAGTAATAAGACCAGATAATAAGACCATGGCCACTGTTACAAAATATAATAAATAGGCAGAGCAGCTACACAAATAGTTAGAACATAATACATTAAATACACAACACCCAAAAGCACTGCACAATGAGGTCCATTAATGTAAGTATGCAATAACAATACAATAGTAAGAATGCAAAAGCAATGGGATTTCACGGCAAACTAGTACACACGTGACTATTAAACAGTAGCTGGTCTATTTAGACATGCTGTAAACCCTCAGGGCCCTGGCCATAGATCTGCATATGTACATTTACTTACAACACAGTATAAAAAACAAAAAGGACAAAAGCAAAATACAATGATTGGAGCCCTCCCCTCTCTGCTAACAATGTTATAATATAGTGGACACAGCCTGGAGGTTGTAATTATCAAGCGCGGGGAACAAGAGAGGAAACAAGTGGCGCCACAAACTCTGTGCAAGCTGGGAACACACGTGCACCTATAATATCGATCTACTCAAATCTACTCAGGTTCTGGGGCTTCCTCCCCAGCCTTTGTTTCAGGCTCCAGAATGGGCTCTGGCGCCAGGTCTGCAGTGGGCTCACCTGCTGGGACAGGCTCTTCTGCTTGACTGCCCGTCTTTGGTTCTGGTTCTGGTTCTGGTTCTGGTTCAGGTTCGGGCTCAGGTTCGGGCTCAGGCTCAGGCTCAGGTTCGGGCTCAGGTTCGGGCTCAGGTTCAGGTTCGGGCTCAGGTTCAGGCTCAGGTTCGGGCTCAGGTTCGGGCTCAGGTTCAGGTTCGGGCTCAGGTTCAGGTTCGGGCTCAGGTTCAGGCTCAGGTTCAGGCTCAGGTTCAGGCTCAGGTGCAGCTTCTTCCACTGCCGGTTCTGTGGTTGCAGTCTCGTCTGTGGGTGCCAGGACCTCGGTACTCACCGTCTCCTGGACAATCTCCTGGACTGCCTCAGCCACCACGGCTAACGCTGCAACATCACCTTCTGCCTTTTCTGTTAGGGTGACCTCATCTGCAGGTGGTGCCTCTTCCGCGGCCGGTGTCTCCAGTACTTCAGCCGGCACTGGTTCCTCAGTCACTGCGGCTGTCACCACCTCCACGGCCCCTTTCTGTGAGGCTGCGACCACCTCTACGGCCCCTTCCTGCGAGGCTGCGACGGCCTCCACGGCCCCTTCCTGTGAGGCTGCGACGGCCTCCACCATGGACTCAGCAGCAACTTCATCACTGGGTGCTTTCCTATCCATCGCTTTGGGAGCGGCAATGGGGGTCACCTCGGTCTGCTTCTCTACCGGGCTGGCAGTCTTCTTCTTATTCTTCTTCTTTTTCTTTTTCTTGGGGTCGGTAGCCTGGCATGGCTGCGGCTGGGGCTGGGGAGCGTTGACTAGTGGGAGGGTGTAGTCCGTCCTCTTCTGGCCCAATGGCCCATGGAGAAGGACCACTGGAGCAACCATCTCCATGAGACGAGTAAGGAGGGGCCATTTGCACTGCAGTTCCTCCCTCTGGGTAGCCTCGTCTTCACACATGAAGCTCAGGATTGAATCAAGGTCCTCTTGATCCAGGTACATTACATACATTACATTACATTTTAAGCATTTAGCAGACGCTCTTATCCAGAGCGACTTACAAGATGTGCATCAATACATGGTAGGAGCAATCACAGTTAGCGCACGAGATCAGTGCAGGAATACCGCAATAGACATCATTGCAGGCATCTGCGTACCATACCTGTAACACCGGGAAGGAAAAGGTATTTTACAATGTTTACAAAATGTACATTTTTTTTTTTTTTTTTTTTTTTTTTTTTTTAATAAGAGTATAGTGTTGAACAAGTAGACAGTGGTGAAGACAATTTAGCTAGATGGACAGAGATCAGGGGTAGTGGAGTCTGAAGAGGTGGGTTTTGAGTCTCTTGCGGAAGATTGAAGTGATTCCGCAGTCCTGACCAATTGCGGGAGGTCGCTCCACCAACGAGGACCAGGACAGAGAAGAGGCGAGACCGCGAGGAGCGGCTGCCAGGCGCCCGGAGGGATGGGGCAGTCAGTCTGCCAGCGGAGGCGGAGCGGAGAGGTCTGGACGGGGTGTAGGGCGTGATGAGTGACTGGAGGTATGGGGAGCAGTACCTCTGGCCGCTTGAAAAGCAAGCACCAGTGACTTGAATCTGATGCGTGCTGCGATGGGGAGCCAGTGCAGAGAGGAGAGTAGAGGGGTGACGTGGTGAACTTCGGCTGGTTGAACACCAGGCGAGCAGCAGCGTTCTGGACTAGTTGCAGTGGCTTGATGGCACAGGCCGAAGGCCTGCCAGCAAGGAGTTGCAGTAGTCCAGACGTGAGATCACCAGGGCCTGGACCAGGAGTTGAGTGGCCTCTTGGGTGAGGAACGGTCGGATCCTCCGGATGTTGTGGAGGGAGAAACGGCAGGTCCGAGTGATCGCTGCAATATGGCTCGAGAAGCACAGCTGGTTGTCCAGGGTTACCCCAAGACTCCTGGCAGACTGGGACGGAGACACTATGGAGCCTTCCACGGTGATTGACGCATCAATCATCGGGAGCCCTTCGCTGGGAGGAAGAGCAGCTCTGTCTTCCCCAGGTTCAGCTTCAGGTGGTGGGTGGACATCCATGCGGAGATGTCAGCCAGGCATGCAGAGATCCGTGCCGGGACCTGGGTATCAGATGGAGGGAAGGAGAGAAACAGTTGAGTGTCATCAGCATAACAGTGATAGGAAAACCATGAGCAGAAATAACAGAACCAAGTGACTTGGTGTACAGAGAAAATAGGACAGGGCCTAGCACCGAGCCCTGCGGACACCAGTAGAGAGGGTGCGGGAGAGGAGAGGGATCCTCTCCAGGCCACCTGGTAGGACCGGTCAGCCAGATAGGACTCAAACCATGTCAACACAGATCCAGAGATTCCCATCTCGACGAGAGATGAGAGCAGGATCCGGTGGTCCACGGTGTCGAATGCCGCCGACAGGTCGAGGAGAAGGAGGACGGAGCTAAGGGATCGGGACTTAGCGACGTGAAGAGCCTCTGTGACCGCAAGGAGAGCAGTCTCTGTGGAGTGGCCTGCTCTGAACCCAGATTGGTTAGGATCAAGCAGGTCGTTCTGTGAGAGATGAGCAGACAGTTGATTATAGACAGCCCGCTCTAACGTTTTGGAGAGGAATGGGAGGAGAGAGACAGGTCGGTAGTTAGAGATGACAGCAGGATTCAGAGAGGGTTTTTTGAGGAGGGGGACAACCTGAGCGCATTTGAGGGAGGAGGGGACAGAGCCAGAGGACAGAGAGGAGTTAATGACATTAGAGACAAGGGGGAGGATGTCCATAGCAATGGACTGGAAGAGGGGGAAGGAATGGGATCAAGAGGGCAGGTGGTGGGACGGTGGGAGAGAACAAGTTGAAGGATGTCAGAGTCAGGGAGGGGTGAGAAGGAGGACAGAGGAGTGGGAGGTTTAGGTAGCGGGATGGGAGAGGGTACAGCTCCCCGTCCATCTGCAGCCAAGTGTACACCTCTGGGGACCTCAGCCATCTCAGGTCTGCCTCCACATCATCTGTCACCCCCAGTTTAGGGATGAAATCACCGGCCTTGGGCTTTGATTGGGTTAACTGAAGCTCCCTTTCCTTTAGCTCATTAGCCCTTATTCGCTGTCGCAACAAGGCTGTAGTGGTTTCTTGCTGCGCCCTCTGGGTCTCCAACAGCATCTGCATCAGTTGCTCCATTTGGGTTTGGTCTTTTGTGTGTAGTGCTGAAAAAAGTTGAGTCAAGTCTTCCGCACTTAGGCCCCAGTGCTCGCATTCTCCACCATCTGTGACATCATGAGAGGTTTTACCAGGGCAGGTCGGTGTGGGGCAGTGCAACAACACTGAAAAACAGGCAAAACACAGACGGGTCAAACATAAAGTCCAGATTTATTTCTCCTCAGGGCATGAATGGGTACTCTTCCTCCAAACAACAATTCAAAATCCAACTTAAATATTCCACGAGGAAAAAGGGTTCTTCCAGAAATCAAACATTCAAAAATTGTCTTAACGCAAAAAGTCTTCTTCCACTAAACAGTTCTCAAATCAGAAGGTTACTTTCCTTGGTGTGTTTGTTTCTTCCAGCTCCTTCCAGCCATGTGCTCGGCTCCTCACTCTCTCTCCTTTGTCCTGCGTGTGGGCTTTTTATACTGGCCTTGATTAGGTGGCCCAAGCACCTACACCTGGAGTTGTGTTGCATTGTGGGGCTTGTAGTGTGTACAACGGCGGCCATTTTGTGAAGTGGCCGCCGATCAGCAGGGGAATGCAGCACTCTTCCACCACACGTCCCCCTGTGATGCCACAACACACATACATACACGCACACGCGTACACACACACACACACACACATACACATTCACACATACATGCACACGCACACACACACAAACATTCACACACACACACACACGCGCATTTACACACGCACACACACATATACACATACATACATACACACACACGCATACGTACACACATACATACACACACACACACACACACACGCATACGTACACACATACATACATACTGTACATACATACACTACCGGTCCAAAGTTTTAGAATACCCCCATTTTCCAGTTTTGACTGAAATTTAAGCTGTTAAAAATGCGCGCGCACACACCTGCACAATCACTCAGAGGTCACTTATGTACATGAGAAATCACCAAGTAGATCATAATATACTGTATACTTGTGCATCTTCTATACATGCACATACATCCAAGTATGTTGTCAATTCTGCATTATAAACAGATTTTACTATCAACAACAATTTACCTATTTTATATCTATCTTCAACCTTTTAATTCCCCCCCTGGTGAGTGATCTACACCCCCCCCCCTCCCTTTGGCAAGAGATTTAGCAGCTAGAAGAGCTTCTGACTAAAACCTTATGGTCTTTCCCTTGGCACCATGAGACCGTGCAACAGAGAGCTCTATAGTCAAAATATCTGACAGCAAGTACCACCAATGGCTTCTTGAAAGTGTGTGTGGTGGTTTCCACCGTACTACCAGGATTTTCTTTGTGGCAGTTAGGCCAGAAAGCCAGATTCTTTTTCATGCACAAACATAGGGACCTGAGAGTTGTCATTTAAGAGGCATAGTGAGGGGCAGCATGGAATATCTTTATTGAGAATTTCTGATAGAGATTCGGTGACTTGTAACCAAAAGGACTGTACCTCAGGGCATTCCCAAAACATATGTGTGAAGGTACCTATGAGGCTTTGTGAACAAAGCTGACGGAGAGGAAATGAGTCCAATTTCATCAAATGTCTAATTCTAGGGGTTAAATAAGTTATATATACAAATCTTAAGGCAAGGCAAGGCAAGGCAAGTTTATTTCTATAGCACATTTCATACACTAGTGCAACTCAAAGTGCTTTACATAAAAACATTTAAAAAGGCATAAAAACACATTTTAAAAAGCATTTAAAAACACATAAAACAGAGCATTTAAAAGGCACTTTAAAAGATTTTATAATAAACAGATAAAAGAGCAGAATATAAAGTGCAGCTATTAATTTTGGAAGGCAATGGCAAAAAGAAAAGTCTTTAGCTGTGATTTAAAGGAGCTGATAGTTGGGGCAGACCTGCAGTTTTCTGGGAGTTTGTTCCAGATATGAGGAGCATAAAAACTAAAAGCTGCTTCTCCACGTTTAGTTCGAACTCTGGGGGCAGAAAGCAGACCTGTTCCAGACGACCTGAGAGGTCTGCATGGTTCATATGGTAACAGCAGATCAGAAATATATTGTGGCCCTAAACCATTTAATGCTTTATAAACCAACAACATTACTTTGAAGTCTATTCTTTGACACACAGGAAGCCAGTGTAAAGACCTCAGAACTGGAGTGATATGATCCACCTTTCTGGTCCTGGTGAGGACTCGAGCAGCAGCGTTCTGGATCAGCTGCAGCCGTCTGATCGATTTTTTAGGGAGACCGGCTAGGACACTGTTACAGTAGTCGAGTCTACTGAAGATAAATGCATGGACAAGTTTCTCTAAGTCCTGCTGAGACATGAGTCCTTTAATCCTTGATATATTCTTCAGGTGATAGTAGGCTGACTTTATAACTGTCTTAATGTGGCTGCTAAAAGTCAGGTCTGAGTCCATGATTACACCAAGATTTCTGGCTTGATCTGTGGATTTTAACATTACAGCTTGAAGCTGAGCACTGACTTTTAATCGTTCTTCTTTGGCTCCAAAACAATTACTTCAGTTTTCTGTTTGTTAAGTTGGAGAAAACTCTGGCACATCCAATCATTGATTTGTTCAATGCATCTACACAGCACTTGTATGGGATTATAGTCCCCTGGCGATATGGTTATGTAAATTTGTGTGTCATCTGCATAACTGTGATAACATATTTTGTTGTTATTCATAATCTGAGCTAGTGGGAGCATGTAGATGTTAAACAGAATAGGCCCTAATATAGAGCCTTGAGGAACTCCATATCTAATTTTTGTTCGCTCAGACGTGTAATTACCTATAGACACAAAAAATTCTCTATCACTTAAGTAGGACTCGAACCACTTTAGTGCTGTGCCAGAAAGTCCAACCCAGTTTTCCAAGTCGGTCTAGTAGTATTCTATGGTCAACCGTGTCAAATGCTGCACTGAGATCCAGTAGTACTAAGACTGAAATTTCGCCATTGTCTGTGTTTAAGTGGATGTCATTTATAACCTTAACAAGTGCAGTCTCCGTGCTGTGATGTGGTCGGAAACCTGACTGGAAGACATCAAAGCAGTTGTTTAGAGATAAAAAATTGTTTAGCTGTTTAAAGGCAACCTTCTCAATTATTTTACTTAAAACGGGAGGTTGGATATGGGCCTAAAATTGTTCATCACTGATGTGTCTAAATTTTTCTTCTTTAAGAGAGGCTTGATTACTGCAGTTTTCAGGGCTTGTGGGAAGACACCTGTGAGAATCGATGTGTTCACAATTTGCAGTAGGTCTGAGGCCATGCAGCTAGAAACATTTTTGAAAAAGCAAGTTGGTAAAATATCAAGGCAGCAGGATGAGGATTTCAGATGTTGTATAATGTCCTCAAGGTTTTTATGGTTGATTGGATCAAATTGTGTCATTGTGTTTGAACTAGGTGGACACAAAGGCAACACATATCCTGTACCTGATATAGTGGCACTGATTGCTTGTCTAATTTTCTGAATTTTGTCAGAGAAGAAGGAGGCAAATTCACTGCATGCTTTGGCAGATAGGTGTTCATTAGCTATTGACACAGGAGGGTTAGTTAATCTGTCGACAGTAGCAAACAAGACCCGTGCATTATTGTTGTTTTTGGTGATAATGTCCGAGAAAAAGGACTGTCTTGCATTTCTCAGTACCAAATTATAAGTGCGAAGTCTCTCTTTATAGATGTCGTAATTAACCTGGAGATTTGATTTCCGCCACCTGCGTTCAGCTTTCCTACACTCATTCTTTCTTAGCCTGACCAGCGTGGCATTTCTCCATGGAGATTTTTTCTTATTAGAGACAACCTTTACCTTAGCAGGTGCTATGGCATCAATCACATTTATAACTTTAGAACTGAACTTGTCTACAAGCTCATTGACTGTGACCCAAGAGAGGGAGGGAGAGGAAGAGAAGGCCTGAATAAATGTTTCACTGGTGTTTTCAGTGATATACCGTTTTGTGATTACCTTAGTCTGGACATTAGTGTCTACGGAGATAGTACTCTCAAAGAAAACACAAGAATGATCAGAAAGCGCAACATCAGACACCACAATCTTAGAAATGTTTAGGCCCTTAGAGATAACCAAGTCCAAGGTGTGCCCCTGGTTGTGAGTCGGCTTCATCACATGCTGAGTTAGTCCAAAGTTGTCAAGGATATAACACAGTTCTTTAGCTCCTCTGTCCAATGGGTTGTCAATATGAATGTTCAGATCACCAACAATTAACACACAGTCAGAGTCCATGCAGATAACAGACAGCAGTTCAGCAAAAGCATCAAAAAAGTCTGCACAGTATTTAGGTGGCCTGTAGATATTTAGAAATATGGCTCTGGAAGAGGAATTTAGCTGAAGAGCCACATACTCAAAAGAAGTGAAGCTTCCATAACACATCTGTTTGCATTGGAAAGAATTATTAAACAGAATAGCAACACCGCCGCCTTTCTTATGGACTCTAGCCTCACTCATGAAGCTAAAGTTGGGGGGCGTTGCTTCAATGAGAACAGCTGCACTGTTATTTTGGTCTACCCACGTTTCTGTTAAAAACATAAAATTAAGATTGTATCTAATGATGAAATAATTGATTAAAAATGTTTTTCCTGCTAAAGATCTAATGTTTAATAAAGCTAGATTTAGTGTTGTTAAAACTTCAGCTGTCTCATTCTTTGCTGAAGGAATGGAAGCTAAATTTGACCTACTAGCTGTTAGAAAACATGATGAGTAGTGATTACTTAGCCTAGTAGTAATCAAAACAGGAATTGCCTGGTCCATATATAGTGAATAGCTTGGTGATTAGGATGCACATTTCTGAACGTTTAAACCGGAAACCGCTAAAAATATGGCCATTTAAACAAGAAGAAAAAAATATCCATTTGTCACATCCCTAATAACAAGGGAACGCTACCTGGCTAATGTTAGCTAATCAGTTAGCTACCTTTCTAACCCAAATAGTTGACATGAGCCAGTGAGACAGTTGTCTACTTGGCAGTGGAAAAAAGGCATATGGTTGGATGAGTCATCCTTCACGCTGATCTCAACAAGCGGATGAGTGCTTATATGGCGCTCGCCAAAAGGCCTGAGTGCTTGTTTATATACGCCATTTAGCAGACGCTTTTATCCAAAGCGAATTACAGTAGTGAATGCATAACTTTTCAGTATATGTGGCCCCAGTGGGAATTGAATCCACAACCTAAGCATTGCCAACGCTGTGCTCTACCAACTGAGCCACAGAGAACCACAGTTTCCCACAGTGAAGGGTTCTGGTGGCTCTGTTATGTTTTGGGGTGTGTTTTCCTGGCATGGTTTAGGTCCACTCAACCCCTTAGAGAGCCAGGTGAACACTAATAAATACAAAGCCATTCTGAGTGATCACCTTCATCCTGTGGTGAAGCATTTCTATGATGGAAGTGGTCTCTTCCAGGATGACAATGCCCCTATCCACAGGGCATGAGTGGTCACTGAATGGTTTCATGAGCATGAATCCGATATAAACTTATGTTGCATCCCTCTAATAGAGCTCCAGACACTTGTAGAATCTATGCCAAGGTGCATTGAAGCTGTTTTGGCAGCTTGTGGTGGCCCAATGCCCTATTAAGAAACTATTGGTGTTTCCTTTAGTTTGGCAGTTACCTGTATGTTATAGGTGTGTATTCTGAGTTTTTAACCAAATTCATTGTATTCAATACTGCCCCCTAATTCTGGAGCCAACTCAGTGCCACGCCCATCTCTCTTAGAAGAGTAAAATGACCACACCGGCAGTTACACTAATTACAATAGAAATGCGTTTGCAATAATCTATTTTTCTAAATGTTGTTCATTGTAGTAAATGTTGCTTGTTGTGTCTTCACAGGCTCAGTGGGTGTGATCTCACAGGGGAATCCTGTGAAATTGTGGCCTCAGCTCTGCAGTCAGTCTCCTCACCCCTGAGAGAGCTAGACCTCAGCAGCAATAACCTGGGAGATTCAGGAGTGGAGCTGCTCTGTGCTGCATTGGAGAGTCCAAACTGTAAACTACAGACACTGGACCTCAGCAGCAATAACCTGGGAGATTCAGGAGTGGAGCTGCTCTGTGCTGCATTGGAGAGTCCAAACTGTAAACTACAGACACTGGACCTCAGCAGCAATAACCTGGGAGATTCAGGAGTGGAGCTGCTCTGTGCTGCATTGGAGAGTCCAAACTGTAAACTACAGACACTGGACCTCAGCAGCAATAACCTGGGAGATTCAGGAGTGGAGCTGCTCTGTGCTGCATTGGAGAGTCCAAACTGTAAACTACAGACACTGGACCTCAGCAGCAATAACCTGGGAGATTCAGGAGTGGAGCTGCTCTGTGCTGCATTGGAGAGTCCAAACTGTAAACTACAGACACTGGACCTCAGCAGCAATAACCTGGGAGATTCAGGAGTGGAGCCGCTCTGTGCTGCATTGAAGGGTCCAAACTGTAAACTACAGACTCTGGACCTCAGCAGCAATAACTTGGGAGATTCAGGAGTGGAGCTGCTCTGTGCTGCATTGAAGAGTCCAAACTGTAATCTACAGACACTGGACCTCAGCAGCAATAACTTGGGAGATTCAGGAGTGGAGCTGCTCTGTGCTGCATTGAAGAGTCCAAACTGTAAACTACAGACTCTGGACCTCAGCTGCAGTAACCTGGGAGATTCAGGAGTGGAGCTGCTCTGTGCTGCATTGAAGAGTCCAAACTGTAAACTACAGACTCTGGACCTCAGCTGCAATAACCTGGGAGATTCAGGAGTGGAGCTGCTCTGTGCTGCATTGAGTAAACTCCACACTCTGAGGTGAGAATCTCCCCAGGCTGGGGCAGTGTAATCTCACAGAGGGCTGTGTGTGTTCTCTCCACAGGTTGAGGGAGTGTAATCTCACATAGGGTTGTGTGTGTGTGTGTGTGTGTCTGTGTGTGTGTGTGTTCTCTCCACAGGCTGAGGGAGTGTAATCTCACAGAGGGCTGCTGTGATGCTGTGGCCTCAGTCCTGCGCTCACACCAGTCAGATCTGAGAGAGCTGGAGCTCAGAGACAATGACCTGCAGGATTCAGGAGTGAGAGCGCTCTCTGCTGGACTGGAGGACCCACACTGTAAACTACAGAGACTGGGGTGAGGAGCGTAATCATGTGGTCATCACACTGATTAAAACAGTATCCACAACATTCTCCATTTATCCTCCTAGCATTCCTGCAAAATGTGCCTAAAACGCCTATCCAATGCATACCCAAAGTAAATTGAAAGCTATTCTTGAACCATTTATAGCACATGCATAGGTTTGGTCTCTTTTGAAAGGAAACACTCTGAGTGCTACTGTCATAGAGTTACACACTGAAATAAAAGTTTTTTTTATTTTCGCCTGAATTATTTTGCAAACAGATGCCTGCAGATGACTTGTAGCTGGCAGTTATTAGCTGGAATGGGGGCCATAACACAATGGGGCCATAGCCTGAAGTCTTACCTAGTTCAGGTCCAAATCAATCAATCTTTATCTTTGTATAGCGCCATTTACAAACAGGTCACACAGCGCTTCACAATTGACATATTCCAGAGGAAATAAAAAAAACAGAAAACCACTAGAGCCAATGTGGGAAACTGGAAAATTATTCCCTGCACATTTTGCTGCACATTTATACATTTCATATTGATGGTGATGCAGCGTGCAAGAACCTGCAACGATTCCGCTGTTTGTCTGATACTGAATTAGCAGGGACTAATTTAACAAAATAATTTATGGTACTAACATAGCACAAACGAATGAGACCGATTTAGACAAGGTTGGGGTGCTGATGCAATTATTGCACATGAACTATAATTTTTCATGTCTAAAAAACCATAACTGCACAAAGGTTTTTTACGGCACAAATGATTGACATCTGACTCATTATTTTTTGTGATGGTGGTGACTAGAGGTGACTACGCTGCTTTCTATTTTCGATGAAGGTCTGAATTGTGTTCAATATGTGAAGGCTTTGCTCTTGTTGTTTTTATTTTTCGGCATCGATAGCTTGCTAAATACAATTTAAAAATGTGATGATGGCTGGATGGACCTGACAGGAAGAAACAGTTTTGTTATTTATGTTCAAAGCTTTTCAAAGGTTCGGGATTGTTGGCTGACACGTTAGCTAAATGTATTCGAAAAAAGTTAGTGATAGCGAAATGACATTGTTGTGATAGTGAAATGCTACTATCTATGCAATTTAGAAATTCAAGCAAAATTAAGTATTTAATCGATATCAACTTCCATCTAGCTGCATTTCCATAACTGTAGCTCACCACGGTTTGATATTTTATTTCTAAACTAGCTTCTATAGGCTAATTCTAGGCTACTTTCCCAAAGGTCAAAATATTGTGTGGTACATACAAATAGTGTTAATTAATTTGTGTTTTACATTTCAAGTTTTGCTAACCCTAATAACTAGCATCAGTTAACATGACAGAAGTATAAATACTTGCGTGAGGTAATGAAACATCAGGATATTGAAGTTGGGTTCATGCTTGATATTACTGATCCACTTGCCCGCACCGACAGTCTGTATGGACACTGATGAACTACAAATTAATTATTTAGTTAAAACGTTTTTTTCCCTGAGGGCCTCCCGCGTGGTCTAGTGGTTGGTTTCAACATCCGACGCTGGCCACGGCGACCGGGGTTCGATTCCCCGTTGCGCCAGAGTCAGCTCTGGCTGGGAGTGCCATCAGGGCGGCAATTGGCTGTCCGCCCCAGGGAGGGGGAAGGGAAGCCGACACAGTTCGCTGCACACAGGAGTGGTTCTGGGGCGCCGGAATTACGGTCGACAGCACAACGAGTGCTGTCACGGAGGAGGCACCGCTTCGCCATTGTCACTGCCGGTATTTGCGTGTGTGTGGTTGTGTGGGTGCGTGTGTGTGTGGTTGTGTGTGTGTGTGGGTATGGGTATGTGTGTGTGTGTGTGTGTGTGTGTGTGTGTGTGTGTGTGCGAGCGTGAGCGTGTGAGCCTGTGTGTCTGTTTGTGTATGTGTGTCTGTCTGTGTGTACATGTGTGTCTGTGTGCATGTCTCTTTGTGTGCATGTTTGTGTATGTGTGTGTTTGTCTGTCTGTGTGCATGTTTATCTGTGTACATGTGTGCATGTGTGTCTGTGCATGTGTGTGTCTGAGTGCATGTGTGTATTTGTACACGTGTGTGTGTCTGCATGTGTGTGTCTGTCTGTGTGTACGTGTGCATGTCTGTGTGTATGTGTCTGCATGCATGTATGTGGGTGTGCGTTTGTGTTTGTGTGTATGTGTGCATGTCTGTGTGCGTGTGCGTGTCTGTGTCTGTGTGAAACCTAAACCTACAGTCACTTCCCACACGTGCATATTTAGACCAGACAGTGATCTAAATTAGCATGATGTGAGACCAGGACATGCACGACTCAGTGGTCATATTTTTTATTGCAATTCTGTGTTGCACTGATTTGTAAGTATTCTTTTCTTTCCTATATATTCTGAAAGTTGTTCCTGTTGAAGATTTGTTTTTGTTTTGCTCCACTGAATATGAAAATCTTTGACTGTACTGTATTGCTAAGAGAATGAACTATTTACACAAATTATATGTCAATTGTATTTACATTAAGGTTAATAATGATTTCCAAATGCACCTGGGAAAGAAATGTGCCACCAGTCTGGGAATTCCCCTCTCGACAAGCAGAGGAAGATTCAATGTGGGGATGCAACCTGCACAATGTGCAACAGGACAAAATCATTCAGAAAATGTTGCTTTTTTTTGTCTCTTAAATATTGAACAGTACATTCTTACAAATAATATAAAATACATAATACCTTATAGACCATTAGTACTTCACTTTAGATTGAGTTGGGAAGACTTTTTTGGTCAGAAAATGTGATTTCCCCTCTCAAAACTATCTAAAAATGCATGAAATTCTCTCATAAATGCAAAATGTGAACTCCTGCTTAGTAGACATTTCCGCACACCACAACATGAAATGTGACCCACCACTGCAGAAAACAAAACCTAGGAGAAACAATGTTAAAGTTATAGCTGCAAAAGGGATTAGCCTGTTTAAACAGTAAGGTGAACATAATTTAACATTTTACATTTACATTTTAGGCATTTAGCAGACGCTCTTATCCAGAGCGACTTACAAGATGTGCATTAATACAAGGTAAGAACAATCATAGTTAGCGCACAAGATCAGTGCAGTAAAACGGCAATAGACATCATTGCAGGCATCTGCATATCATACCTGTAACACTGGGAAAGAAAAGGTTAGTGGGGTGTTTTTTTTGTTTTGTTTAGTTTTTTTTAAATACAGTGTAGAACAAGTAAACAGTGGTGATGACAGATTGACTAGATGGACAGTGTTCAGTGGTAGTGGAGTCTGAAGAGGTGGGTTTTGAGTCTCTTGCGGAAGATAAATAATGATTCAAATTAATACAGGTTTCAAATTATTTAAATTATTTATATCTTTTAAATTATTTATATCTTTTTTTTTTGTTACGAACAACCTCTGAATGACCTCCATTCCCCATGCGTTTGTGTTTGAGGTTCTCCTGTATATGGGCCTAAAACACCAAAAAATCTAACCGCATCGCCTTACATCTTCAGTGCTGTTCTCACGGCAATTTCAGTATCAATAATGTAACATATGCCTGAAGCACACAATATTTATTAGATTATTTGATTGATCAAAATGAGTCAATATCAAATCTAAAGCTAAATGGCTTTTCAAAGGGATTGACAGCACTGTGTTTCACAGGCTTATTTAAAAAGCTAAATGAGCCCGAATCCATTTCCTAGCGAGACTGATGGCAGGAGAGTGAACAATGATGTACACCACAGCCACGCTGTAAGTAAGGGTGAGCATTTCATACAAAGAAAACGGGCACACATAGTCCTGTTACCTACGTAAAACAATGGGTACCACATTAACACTGTGAGATGTAAAGACTTCCTGTTTCCTGTTTCCGGATTGTTGGAAGGGCTGTTTGTTTGCTGTGGGCTGTGGGCTGTTTGTTTGCTGTGTATTGTGTATCTTGCATTTTACTCTTGCCAAAATTAACGTAGCTATATAACGTTAACCGGTATAAACGTTATATAAATATATCACCGCATTAGTTACGAGTTACTGCTTCTAAGGTGTAATCCTTTGTTGCCTTAAGGACAGGGATGGGCTTTTTTTTCTCCTTGTTAGTATAAATTGGCACAAAAGCTAACAAGGTTTTTGTTTCACCCTCCCAGAAGCAACCTCGGATTAAAAGTAAGTTTGTCGGTTTAACCGATTGGGAAAATTGAATTATTGCGGTAGTCTAGTATAGTTATTTATAAACTAACGTCGTTTATAAACATAAATTGTACGTCGGAAGTTTTAGGCGTATATAATATCCGGGTTTTGCTGTTCAGGTGCTCAGCTGTAACGTAGATAGCTAGTATCTTTTAAGGTGTGGATTGTTGATTTTGTATTTGTAGCTAGTATATTACAAAGGTTTGATTGCTAAATAGTTGGACCCAGGTTGTAAATTAACGTTAAAATATAGTATTTAAATCAGGAGCTGGGTAAGTGATATAAATAAGAGGCTCTCTAGCTACAGTTAGCCTACTACTAACGTTAAGGTCTACTGCCTTCTATCCGGAGCCACCTAGCGTGTTTTTTAAGAGTGGTATTGCTGACTCCATCTAGACAGTAAAAAAATCTATACTTAGGGAGAGATAGGGAGTCAGCTAGGGGTCTAAAATGTGGCCCAAACTTTGTGAGGTGTGCAGGATGATCGCCCTGTTGGAAAGCGATTTTCTTGGGCTGTTCACCTGCCTCCGCTGCAAGCTCATTGAGCATCTCGAAGACAAGATTCTTGTTCTCGAGGGCCAATTGGCTGTATCGGCCGTATCGGCCGTACAGAGTCCACAATTGTCAGGGTTCTTAGAACCAATTAGAACGTCCGTTAGGGAGAAGGTGTGCATGCCTAGGCTGGGAGGAGGGAAGAACTTAGAGCAGGCAGGAAGTGACAGGTGGGTCACAGTCAGAAACAAAAGTAGGAAAGGGCTTGCACACCACAAAGGGGCGGCATCTCCAGAGGTTGAGGTGTCCAACAGATTCCAGCCCTTGCAGGAATCTGTGGCCCGCGACCCTGAGAGAGGGGGATGCATGTGCCACAGGACACCCTGATGGCCACATCTCCCAGGGAAAGGGAGTTGTTAGTAGTGGGGGATTCCATAATTAGGGGAGTGGACAGCATAGTCTGTTCCCAGGCCAAGGAGACTCGCACGGTGTGTTGCCTGCCTGGTGCCCAGGTTGGAGATCTCCTTGAGCGTGTGGACAAGCTCCTGGCCAAAGCAGAAGGGGATCCAGTGGTCATGGTCCACGTAGGGACCAATGACATGGGAAAGGGCAGGTTGGAGGTCCTGCAAGATAAATTTGAGGATCTAGCAGCAAAGATTAGGAGCAAAACCTCCACGGAAGTCTTCTCGGGAATTCTACCAGTACCACGTGCAAGCAGAGGGAAGCTGAAGTTTATCTATAGGTTTAACACGTGGCTACAATCCTTCTGTAGGAAAGAGGGGTATAGATTTATTGAGCACTGGGACTTCTTCTGGAACAGGGGTGACCTATACAAGCCCGATGGGTTACACCTGAACCGGATGGGTACCTATGCTCTGGGGCAGCGTATGCTTAGGGTAGCGCAGGATTATTTAAACTAGGGATTCGGGGGGCAGGGAGGATAGAGAGCGAAATGAGTAGGGTGGTGCAGACTGCCCAGATGGAGTCTGTCAAGACTACATATAACAGGGAAAGCATGAATAAAGTCTTGAGTAAACAAAATTTTAGCAAGTGTGGCTTGGGATGGAAGGGAGTGAGGGAGCGGGAGAGGAATAGTAGAAACAGTAGCAACGTAAGGGTGAGCAAGGCTTTGAAGCTCATGTGTTTAAATGCGAGAAGTGTAAAAATAAATTTTTGGAACTGGAGACTGTCATGTTGAATGGGGGTTATGACATTGTTGGGATTACAGAGACATGGCTTGGCGCAGCGGATGGGGAGGAATATAATGTAGAGGGGTACAAATTGTTTAGGAAGGATAGAACTAATAAAAGAGGAGGGGGAGTGGCCCTTTATGTGAAAGACTATCTTAATGTGCAGGAAATTCCAGGTATAAACCCATTAGTTTCTTGTGAGGACATCTGGATTAGATTATTGGGAGATCGTGAGAAGGGCCTGAATATAGGAGTATGTTATAGACCTCCAGCTTCAGATAGTAACATAAATAGTACGCTCTTTGATAACATAAAACAAATCTGTGCTGAAGGAGAGACGATAATAATGGGCGACTTCAATTACCCCTCTATCAATTGGGAGATAGTGACAGGTCAGGGCAAATGTGAAGAGGAGTGATAGATATGGTCAATGACTGCTTTTTGGTACAGTCTGTTACTCAGCCTACGAGAGGGAAATCAATACTGGATCTGGTTTTGTGTAACAATCCTGATAGAATTTGCAGCACAGAGGTAGGAGAACCAATAGGAGCAAGTGACCACAGTGCAGTTATTTTTTATATTTTTTGGCAAGTTAAGACAGCCTCCTCTAACTCTCGAATTTTTAATTTTAGACGAGCTGACTTTAATAAAATGAGAGAGAATTTAAGTAATATAGATTGGGTTAAACTTCTAGATTGCAGAACTGTGAATGAAAAATGGACTATATTTAAAAGGGTTATTGTAGATGTACAGTGTAAATTCATCCCCAAAGTAAGGAAAAATAGGATGAAAAACAGTCTCCACAGTGGATGACTAAATCTTACGGGTGATTTTGAGGCAAAAGAAACGACTGTATAGAGTATATAAAAAGGATAACTCAGAGAGAAACAAGTTAGATTATTGTAATATGCGGGCTAAGGGTAAAAAGGAAATAAGATCAGCTAAAGGCGGTTTGAAATTAAAATTTCCCAAGATGCAAAAAGTAACCCTAAGAAGTTTTTTCAATATTGTAGTAGAAAAAGGAAAGTTAAAGATGAGGTTAAGTGCATTAAGAATAAGGAAGGGACTTTGGTTTATAATAATAAGGACATTGCAAACACACTAAACAGTTACTTTGTGGAGAGCTTTACTAGAGAAGAGGTTATAAATATGCCTGAATGTATAGACAAGGTACGGAATGTTTTGGAGGACTTTGAGATAAGGGATGTAGAGGTACTACAAAAACTACAAAAACTTAAGACAAATAAGGCAGCAGGCCCGGATGGCATATATCCCAGAGTACTCAAAGAACTTGGGGAAATTATATATAAACCATTGACAGATATTTTCAGTCAATCCATAATCACTGGAGAAATACCAGATGACTGGAAACAGGGTAGTATAATTCCAATATATAAGAAGGGGGACCGTACTGACCCAGGGAACTATAGGCCTGTCAGTTTAACTTGCATCGCATGTAAAATGCTGGAATGTATTATTAGGGATAAGTTGGAATCATTCTTGAAAAATAATAGTATTTTAAGGGAGAGCCAGCATGGATTTCTCAAGGGGAGGTCATGCCTAACAAACCTCCTGGACTTTTTCGAAGAGGCTGCAAAGTGTGTTGACCTGAACCAGGCTTATGATGTTATATATTTGGACTTTCAGAAAGCATTTGACAAGGTACCACATGAGAGGCTCATTGCTAAAATGAAATCAGTAGGAATTGTAGGAGTAGTTTCACAGTGGGTTAAAAATTGGCTGCAAGGGCAAATACAAAGAGTAACAGTAGGTGGGGCCGAATCTGACCTCGGTGCTGTGGGCAGTGGTGTCCCGCAGGGATCTGTGCTGGGACCTCTACTCTTCCTTATTTACATAAATGATCTGGATATGGACATTAGTAGCAAAATAGTTACATTTGCAGATGATACTAAACTTGGGGGTTTGGCAAACAGTTTGGAATCGACTAAAAGTAATCCAAGATGATTTAAACAAAATCCAAAAATGGGCAGATACATGGCAGATGACGTTCAATATTGCTAAATGTAAAGTTATGCATGTGGGAAATAAAAACATTAGACAGGAGTATTTTATGGGAGGAGAAAAGTTAGTAGGTGTTCAATTTGAAAAGGACTTAGGAGCTGTAGTGGATCAAAGCCTATCTGCATCAAAGCAGTGTGCTACAGTAGTGAAAAAAGCCAACAGGATGCTGGGATACATAGCAAAAAGTATTGAGTACAAATCAAAGGAGGTTATATTAATGTTATATAACGCCTTTGTCAGACCGCACTTAGAATACTGTGTGCAGTTCTGGGCACCGCACTACAAGAAAGATATTGAAGCTCTTGAAAAAGTCCAAAGAAGGGCAACTAAACTGATACCTGGTATGAAAGGTAAAAGTTATGATGATAGACTTAAGGCACTCAATCTATTTAAACTTAGCAAACGCAGACTTAGGGGGATTTGATTGAGGTTTTTAAATTCCTAAAAGGGATTAACAAAGTAAAATACCAAAGATTTTTTAAGATAAGTGGGGTCAGCAGAACAAGAGGCCACAGGTGGAAATTAGTTAAAGGCAAATTCCGCACAGATATTAGGAAGTTTTTCTTTACACAGAGAGTTGTCAATGCCTGGAACAGCTTGCCAGGTCAGGTAGTAGAGGCAGAAACGCTCGGGCTATTCAAGGCCAGGCTAGATGTAGTACTAGATGTTCTTTAGATTAGGACATGATGAGCCAAGATGGGCCGAACGGCCCGTTCTCATCATTATGTATTCTTATGTTCTTATGTTCTAAAGACAAATAAACGAATGTACAATACTATCAGGTTGTGTGTTTTGTGACGTTGGTAAGTGAAATCGACATTATGAAACGATACATAACGGCACTCGTATAGCATTGTGCCGGACTACAAAGTTCACTACTCACCTGGGGACAGGGTTAGGGAGAAAGCAGGGTGCTCTTTCACAATACCATTCAGAAATCTGGAGAAAATGCTTTTGATTACATCACTCTTCTGAAGAGAACAGTTGATACTCTAGCTACTTAAAATAGGCGGCAGACTGCAGGCGACACCCTGATTGCTCGAGTCCATCTGTAGTCCACCTTTTCTCCTGCGTTTCCTGCAGACCTGCGAGAGTGAAGAGCTCTTTCCTCCATCTCTCTGCAGGCTATCAGGCTGTGGAGTCACACAGACGGGCTGTGCTTCTCTGGCTTCAGCTCTGCGCTCAAACCCCTCACACCTGAGAGTGCTGGACCTGAGTTACAATCACCCAGGGGACTCAGGAGGACTGGAGGACCCCAGCTGTAAACTGGAGACACTGCTGTAAGTACAGTGGGAGGTCGAGGGAGCCAGGAAAGGTGAGAGAGAGGCTGCTTTACTGAGCTGCTCTCCTGCTGTAAGCACTCCCTCTGCAGTCTGTTCCTCTGTGCTTGTAGACGGCTGCTGCGTCACAGTAAAACTAGTGAGATGGTTAAGATTGTGTTTTCATCTGATCAGTAAGTCCTGCCAGTGTGTGGAGCTCTCCCATTGGCACAGAGCTCTGAGTCTCTCTGTCTGATCCTCTGTTCCTACAGTGTGGACCATGGAGGAGAGATCAGGATCAAACCAAGACTGAGGAAATGTAAGTCTGTCTGCACTGGAGGCTTTAAGATGGAGAGAGCAGATTAACAGAAGGAAGGGGGTTGGAGGGCAGTTTAGGGATAAAGATTAAATATGATGCTGTTTTACTGCTAGTCTCATCCTCCACTCATATCTGCCCCCTCTCCACTCACTCACCACTCCTCTCCTGTGATCTTCATCACTCCTCTTCCTCCTTGTGTGTCTAAGTGTGGTTTTCTGACCACTTGGAATCAGTACATTTAGTCACATAAACCTGATGTATGAGTATAGAGATTATGGGTATGAAATGTAGATGTTCCAGTAGTGAGGGAGGGCACAAAGGTAGATATGTTTATGTGAAGAGTGCTGGTAGAGGGTAGTTTAGTGAGTGAGACACAGCCCTGTGCAACACACACAGATACACACACACACACTATATACACACAGACATTATATATACACACACGCGCACACACACACACACACACACACACACACAATATACACACACAGCTAAATGCTTCAAATGTAATGTAAAATGTAAACATATACACACACACACACACACTCACAGACATTATATACACACACACTATATACACACTCATATACACACACACAGACACAGTATTATATACACACACACTATATACACACACACACACACACACACACACGGGGCAGTACTGGACACCTGGTTGTGATCCAGTAGATTCTGGTGGAGATGGTTTCTCTTCTAACCTCCCTCTTGTCTGCAGATGCCTGTCAGCTCACCCTGGATCCCAACACAGCACACAGAAGGCTGTCTCTGTCTGAGGGGGACAGGAAGGTGACACGTGGGAGAGAGAGGCAGCCATACCCTCATCACCAAGAGAGATTTGAGGGCAGGCCCCAGGTTCTGTGCAGAGAGGGTCTGTCTGAACGCTGTTACTGGGAGGCAGAGTGGAGTGTGGAGGAGGGAAGAGGATGGGCTGTGATTGGAGTGGCGTATAAAGGAATCAGCAGAGGAGGTCATTGGAGGGGTTTTGGTTTTGACAGTCCTCTTGGATTTGATGAAACGTCCTGGAGTCTGCACTGCTCTAATGATAGATACACTGCCTGGCACAAAGGGAACATCACTCGCATGCCTGCCCCCTCCTCCTGCAGAGTAGGAGTGTACCTGGACTGGCCGGCCGGCACTCTCTCCTTCTACAGCGTCTCCTCTGACACACTGACCCACCTGCACACTTACCACAGCACCTTCACTGAACCCCTCTATCCTGGGTTTGGGGTGTATTCTACTGGCTCAGTGTCCCTGTGCATGCTGGGATAGACTCAGATGTGAGGCATGATGGGATATTATTCTCTGCTAGTCATGAATACACCTTGTCATGGTATCTATCCCTCTACCCCCCCCCTCCCTCTACCCCCCCCCCTCCCTCTCCTCCCCCTCTCTCTCCCTCTCTCCCCCTCCCTCTCTCTCTCTCTCCCCCTCCCTCTCTCTCTCTCCCCCTCTCTCCCTCTCTCTCCCCCTCCCCTCTCTCTCTCCCCCTCCCTCTCTCTCTCTCTCCCCCCTCCCTCTCCATCTCTCCCCCCCCCCCTCTCTCTCTCCCCCTCCCCCTCTCTCTCCCCCCTCTCTCTCTCTCCCCCTCTCTCTCTCTCCCCCTCTTTCCCTCTCCTTCTCTCTCTCTCTCTCTCTCTCTCCCCCCCTGCTCTCTCTCTCCCCCCCTCCCCTCTCTCTCCCTCCTTCCCCTCTCCCCAAAGTATCACTTACAATTCTGCCTCTTAGCTCTGCATTCTTTGCTGATGAAAAGAAATGATGGTGATACATTTTCAGACGTTTGCATAGTTTGTTGCCCCCGCCCGGTGGTGTTGACATCATTGTGAGATGACATCATTCTCTTCCCCAGCCCCCAATACATCTGAACAGGTGTTACTGCTCTCATCTATGTTCATCCAGCTGTATAAATGGATTGTGTGTAAAGAAATGTAAACTCTGTAAGTTGCTCTGGATAAGAGCGTCTGCTAAATGCCTAAAATGTAAATGTTAAATGTAACTGCCCCTTTTCTGCTACAAGATCCTACAAGGGAATGGTCAGATAACCAGATTAATAACAATAATAAAAAGATGTATCTAGTGGTGCCATTAAGATAATCTCATTGAGTCTGGGTTATGAGGCTCACTGGTTCTGTCATTTCAGCTCACCTTGTTATTTTTTTGAACTATGATTGTTCCTACCATGTATAAATGCACATCTTGTATTTCGCTCTGGATAAGAGCATTTGCTAAATGCTTAAAATGTAAAAATGTAAATGTAATACTGACAGTGTGCACTGGAGGCATACTCAATCCCTTTAAATAGAGTATTTTATCATCTTTATGAATACATTAAACAGAATATTTTCTCATTACTATGAATCATTTGAAATCATTGAAATGCACAAAACATGTTTCATTTGGAAATGTGAAGTTACATTATAGAAAATACTGTCAATAATTATTATTTTGTAACTCAGTTGTTCAGCTTAATTACATTCAGGGGGAGAGGGAGAGAGGGCACACAAAATACATAATGAATACATAAATATCAATTTCAAAAGGATCCTTTTAAATAAGGCTCAGTGATGAATGTTCTTTGCACTGTATTGTGTGAGCACTGAAAAACCCAGAGTTGGATCATAGGAACTGTTTGACTTTTGACACACACACACACACACATACATACACCCCCACAAACAAACTCACACGCGTGCACACCGACACACACAAACACTCACACTCACACACTCAAACTCACTCACACACTCACACTTATGAACTCACACTCACACAAATACACACACACGTACTCATTCACTTATACATACACACACACATATAAACACACACACTCATTCACTCATACATACGAAAACACACAAACACACACACACACACACACACTCACACACAAACACACACACAAACACACACACACACACACACACTCACACATAAACACACTCAGATGACATGGAAGTATCGGATTCGTTAACATTGTGTGTCTGCTTAAGCCATTCCAATATTAATTATAATAATAATAATATTAAATACAAAACTTGCGCAGCATTACTCAGTGTTGCCAGGGTTACCAGGCTGATTTCCCAAAAAGGTCAAAGTGCAAATCTGTCTTCTCTGCCGAAGAAGCGGAAACCATGGCAACGCACAGCCAGAAGAAAACCCCCCAAAGAGACCACACTGCCAACTGGCTTCTTACATCAATCAAACCCGTCACCGGGGAAACAGAAACAAATGTTCGTTTCTGCTCAGAAACAACTTCCATGTTCACAGCTAAACT
Source organism: Aldrovandia affinis (assembly GCA_029706075.1). NCBI lineage: Eukaryota > Metazoa > Chordata > Actinopteri > Notacanthiformes > Halosauridae > Aldrovandia > Aldrovandia affinis. The sequence goes on along the minus strand of JAINUG010000915.1, from coordinate 5,622 downwards.
TAAACAAGCATAGGTCTGTGTGAGTGTGTGTGTGTGTGTGTGTGTGTGTGTGTGTGTGTGTGAAGTGTGTGAGTATGTGTGTGTGAGTGTGTGTGTGTGTGTGTGTGTGAGTGTGCGAGAGTGTGTGTCTGTGAGTGTGTGTGTGTGTGTGTGTGTGTGTGTGTGTGAGTGTGTGTGAGTATGTGTGTCTGAGTGTGTGAGTACATTTTTACATTTTACATTTTAAGCATTTAGCAGACGTCTTATCCAGAGCGACTTACAAGATGTGCATTAATATGCAGTGTGTGAGTGTGCGAGAGTGTGTAGTGTGTGTGTGAGAGTGTGTGTGTGAGTGTGTGAGTTCATGTGTGTGTGAGTGTGTGTATGTGTGTGCGAGAGTGTGTGTGTGTGAAATATGTGTGTGTTGGACTGTATGTATGTGAGTGTGTGAGTGTGCTAAAATGTGTGTGTGTGTGAGAGTGTGTGTGTGTGTGTGTGTGTGTGTGTGAGTGTGTGTGTGTGAGTGTGAATGTGTGTGTGTGAGAGAGTGTGTGTGTGAGAGTGTGTGTGTGTGTGTGTGTGTGTGTGTGTGAGTATGTGTGTGTGAGTGTGTGTGTGTGAGTGTGTGTGTGTGTGTGTGTGTGAGAGTGTGTTGAATTGAATTGAATTGATTTCATAAAAGGATTACAGCACTCAGGGATGAATACTACCTGGAGGAGTCCCTCTCTGCGGGACTAGCAGAGCCATTTAAAGGGTTTTACCAGATTTCTAAAAACATGAAGTAGCGGGGTTAATCCCCATCCTGTCACAGAGGGGATGAATACGCAAAGCACTCTGGGATAGCGGTGGCATTCCAGCGGAGCACTCGTGATAGCGGTGATACTCTTTCACGAGCCGGAATCCATCAAAACAGCGCCAACCGTTTTAAAGGAAATTTTGTTTCAGATTTTTATCCCAATTTGGTATCCAATCACACCCGCTACTTTTTGATGTCAATCCCCCCCCGTACTGTGAGTTTGCTGCCATAGTCCTGTGTCCGGCGGTGTGTCAAGGCGAAGCATCGTCTCTTTCGAGACGGCACTCGCCAAGCCGGCGACCGTAACTCTGGCACCCCAGAGCCATTCCTATACGCAGCGAACGTCCTGTCACCTTCCTTCCCCCCTCCCTGGGGCGGACAGCCAATCGCCGCCCCTAGTGGCACTCCCGACCAGAGCTGACTCTGGCGCGATGGGGAATCGAACCCCGGTCGCCGTGGCCAGCATCGAACGTTGAAACCACTAGACCACGCGGGAGGCCGCTCCATTTTAGTGGCCAATTACACCCTCTATTTATTTAGATTTACCCCACTCCCCACACGAGTCCGCCGCTCGTCTCTACGAGGCAAGCTAATTCTCCGAGGGCAGCGAGAGGCCCAAAACAATCATTCTTAATCGAGCCGGACCACAGGAACAGAGAACAGTGCTGAACAGACACAGAACAGCCTCAGTTCTACTGTGGGAACTGGGTTCTGGGGAAACCCATGGTGGTCTCTTGGGCTAGTAGGGGTGTAACGGTAAACAAAAATCTCGATTCGGTACGTACCTCGGATTTGAAGGCACGGTTCGGTACGTTTTGTATCGAAAATGTACCGAACCGTGACTTGGGAAAAAAAAATCTTAAAACATTACATTTAGCAGACGCTCTTATCCAGAGTGACTTACACAGTTTACATTTCTTTACATACAATCAATTTATACAGCTGAATATTTTACTGAAACAATTCAGGTTAAGTACCTTTAGCTCAAGGGTACAACAGCAGTGCCCCCACCTGGGAATCGAACCTGCAACCTCTGAGTTACAAGCCCAGTTCCCTAACCATTACACTACACTGCCAGCCCACACTACACTGCCAGCCTTTGAGGGGGAAATGGAGCAAAGATCTTAATGTGAACATTAACCCGTTTATGACCACAAAGAGTCAGGACCGTGGTTTTTACCGTCCCATCCGAACGACGGACACACAGTCCTTGGATTTACATTCAGTATGAGCAACACACACTCACACACACACACACACACACACACACACATTCACTCACACACATTCACTCACACATACACTCACACACACACTCACACACACATTCACACACACACATACACTCACATTCACTCACACACACACACACACATTCACTCACACATACACTCACACACACACACACACACACACACACACACACATTCACTCACACATACACTCACACACACACTCACACACACATTCACACACACACATTCACTCACACACACACTCACACACATTCACTCACACACACTCACACACACACTCACACACACATTCACACACACACATACACTCACATTCACTCACACACACACACACACATTCACTCACACACACACTCACACACACACACACACACACACACACACACACATTCACTCATACACACACACACACACATCACTCACACACACTCACACACACATTCACTCACACACACACACACACACACACACACACACACACACACATTCACTCACACATACACTCACGCACACACTCACACACACATACACTCACACATACACACACACACATTCACTACTTCACTCACACACACACTCACACATACACATTTACTCACATTACGGTATCGCCTCTACATGTGTCTGACCATTGCTTTCTGTCTTTCTCCCTCTCCCTCCCCTCTGTGCCTAAACCATCTTCACCTGCTCCCACTGTCCTTGTCCGTCGCAACCTCCGCTCTCTCTCACCCGCTGCCCTGTCAGCTACTGTCCTATCTTCCCTTCCCCTACTGATGCCTTCTCTCAGCTACCTGCTGAGGTAGCATCATCCACCCTACTTTCCTCTCTCTCCTCCTCCTTTGACTTACTCTGTCCTCTATCCGCTAAACCCGTCTCGTCTCCCCCGCCCCTGGCTAACCGATTCCATTCGGGCTAACCGACTGAAGCTGCGTGCGGCAGAAAGGAAATGGAGAAAATCCAAATCCCCTGTAGCTCTGTCTGACTTCCACACACTCCTGGCTTCCTTCTCCGCTAACCTCTCCTCTGCTAAGTCTGCATTCTTCATTTCTAAGATTCAATCTTCTGTTTCCAACCCACGTAAACTCTATGCTACATTTTCCTCTCTCCTCACCCCTCCTCCTCCCCCACCCTCCCTCTATAACCGCTGATGACTTCTCATCCTTCTTTCACGAGAAGGTTGAGGTCATTCGCAACTCCTTCCCCCAACCTCCCCTCTCCCATCCCGCTACCTAAACCTCCCACTCCTCTGTCCTCCTTCTCACCCTCCCTGACTCAGACATCCTTCAACTTGTTCTCTCCCACCGTCCCACCACCTGCCCTCTTGATCCCATTCCTTCCCCCTCTTCCAGTCCATTGCTATGGACATCCTCCCCTTTGTCTCTAATGTCATTAACTCCTCTCTTTCCTCTGGCTCTGTCCCCTCCTCCCTCAAATGCGCTCAGGTTGTCCCCCTCCTCAAAAAACCCTCTCTGAATCCTGCTGTCATCTCTAACTACCGACCTGTCTCTCTCCTCCCATTCCTTTCCAAAACGTTAGAGCGGGCTGTCTATAATCAACTGTCTGCTCATCTCTCACAGAACGACCTGCTTGATCCTAACCAATCTGGGTTCAGAGCAGGCCACTCCACAGAGACTGCTCTCCTTGCGGTCACTGAGGCTCTTCACGTCGCTAAGTCCCGATCCCTTAGCTCCGTCCTCCTCCTCCTTGACCTGTCGGCGGCATTCGACACCGTGGACCACCGGATCCTGCTCTCATCTCTCGTCGAGATGGGAATCTCTGGATCTGTGCTGACATGGTTCGAGTCCTACCTGGCTGACCAGTCCTACCAGGTGGCCTGGAGAGGATCCTCTCTCTCCCGCACCCTCTCTACCGGTGTTCCACAGGGCTCGGTGCTAGGCCCTGTCCTTTTTTCTGTACACCAAGTCACTTGGCTCTGTTATTTCTGCTCATGGTTTTTCCTATCACTGTTATGCTGATGACACTCAACTGTTTCTCTCCTTCCCTCCATCTGATACCCAGGTCCCGGCACGGATCTCTGCATGCCTGGCTGACATCTCCGCATGGATGTCCACTCACCACCTGAAGCTGAACCTGGGGAAGACAGAGCTGCTCTTCCTCCCAGCGAAGGGCTCCCGATGATTGATGCGTCAATCACCGTGGAAGGCTCCATAGTGTCTCCGTCCCAGTCTGCCAGGAGTCTCGGGTGACCCTGGACAACCAGCTGTGCTTCTCGAGCCACATTGCAGCGATCTCTCGGACCTGCCGTTTCTCCCTCCACAACATCCGGAGGATCAGACCGTTCCTCACCCAAGAGGCCACTCAACTCCTGGTCCAGGCCCTGGTGATCTCACGTCTGGACTACTGCAATTCCCTGCTGGCGGGCCTTCCGGCCTGTGCCATCAAGCCACTGCAACTAGTCCAGAACGCTGCTGCTCGCCTGGTGTTCAACCAGCCGAAGTTCACCCACGTCACCCCTCTACTCTCCTCTCTGCATTGGCTCCCCATCGCAGCACGCATCAGATTCAAGTCACTGGTGCTGGCTTTTCAAGCGGCCAGAGGTACTGCTCCCCCATACCTCCAGTCACTCATCACGCCCTACACCCCGTCCAGACCCCTCCGCTCCGCCTCCGCTGGCAGACTGACTGCCCCATCCCTCCGGGCGCCTGGCAGCCGCTCCTCGCGGTCTCGCCTCTTCTCTGTCCTGGTCCTCGTTGGTGGACGACCTCCCGCAATCGGTCAGGACTGCGGAATCACTTCAATCTTCCGCAAGAGACTCAAAACCCACCTCTTCAGACTTCACTACCACTGAACACTGTCCATCTAGTCAATCTGTCGTCACCACTGTTTAAAAAAAAAAAAAAAACCCACTAACCTTTTCTTTCCCAATGTTACAGGTATGATACGCAGACGCCTGCAATGATGTCTTTTGCCGTTTTACTGCACTGATCTTGTACGCTAACTTTGATTGTTCTCACCTTGTATTAATGCACATCTTGTAAGTCGCTCTGGATAAGAGCGTCTGCTAAATGCTTAAATGTAAATGTAAATGTAATGTGTGCTTTGGGGTGGAGTGGAGTTGTGATGTGGTGTGGTTGGCTCAGCTTATCTAACCTTTTTCAGCATTTACCCTCTTCTGTCAGGATGACATCTTTTCCCTTTTCTTAAGTTGTTTGAAAAGAAGCAGAATTATTCAGTCAGGAAAGAGTTACACACACTCTGGATCAGAGACACGCTCGCACACACACACACACACACACACACACACACTCTCACTCACACACACTCTGGATCAGAGACATGCTCTCACACTCTCACACACACACACACACACACACACACTCTCACTCACACACACTCTGGATCAGAGACACGCTCTCACACACACACACACACACACACACTCTCACTCACACACTCTGGATCAGAGACACGCTCACACTCACACTCACACTCTCACACTCACACACACACACACACACAGACACAGACACTCTGGATCAGAGCGTCATCCTGAATGAACACGTTTAAAGAAGGAAAGTAGTTTGGGGGGGATCTTCTCAGAGTTAATTGGGTGTTGCCACATTCACTCAC